>APFE030661486.1:0-13184 GCA_000404065.3 Pinus taeda | reverse complement strand
TTAAATTTTAAATTTTAAATTTACTTTTTAATTTAAATTTGGGTAATTTGAGTAATTTAAATTACCTTTTTAATATGCCATTTTAAGGAGTTGTCTAACAAGGCTATTGCTAGGACCCCCAAAAGTGACCAGAATCCCCGGAAAAAAATTTCAAAAAATCTTGTTTTTGATGCTTGAAATGGATTGAGCATCATCAAAAACATATAGTACACCTAATATTTTGAAGTTTAACAACTTTAACTTGGATTTACAAGAATCTTGGTCCAATGTTCTCTAAATATGACCAGAATTTCCATAACTTTCCTCGCAATTCTTCCCTCTAGTTAGACTACTACCCATTTTACATGGCATATTGGAATATGTGTCAATGTATTGAATAATGATAAAGAGTGGAGGAATTGACCGCCAAAATTGAAAGAATCCCCCAAAAAAATCTCACAAAATCTTGTAGATATGTTTTTTAAGGTGGAATTGGATTAGGCACCATCAAAAAAGTCTTGGACACCTAAAATTATGAATTTACACAGGTTTTACTTGGATTTACAAAAATCCCTCACAAAGTTTTTGAAAAAATGGTAGGAATTTCCATAACCTTGAAGGAAAAAGAGCATAATCCTTAGACTATTAAGATAAAGACTCCAAAATGGGTCTATACCATAATGAGCCCATGGTATTGACCGAGGGTATTAACCTTCATTTTATGAGGAAAACAATAAAATAAGGATTCTAGAGAGTTCATCGAGTCTTTAAAAGGAGATAAGAGATAAGCATTGTGGGCACGGTGAGTGTATCTATCTATTCGTTTTCTAGTTTTGATCCTAAGGACGAAAACTAGTGTGGGTAGATGTAATTTTCTCGTAAATACATTCAACGTGCACTATTGTGATTCTACAACAGGCAATGGAAAACCCTAATAGGCGTGGGGAAGAAAATTCAACAAATCTTGTATCATGGAAACCACGAGACATAGTTACGAGCGCAAAGGATTTAAGCAATGATGTCCAACCTCATGAACAACAACAAAGAGGAATAATGGTAAGGGATTACTCCTCTTCTTTTAATAGTTTTGATGTGCTCCGTTACCGAGAGTTTGGTAGAAATGACAAAAAGCTACCAAATATTTTTCGAGAGTATCATGTAGCTGCATTCACTAATGGATTCGGTAAAATGACAGAAGTGGTGATAACACATAGCACAGTGTGTTATATTCATATGACCAGCAATGGTACCTGTATAGTTCTGTTCAGTCTTAATTTAGATTATGGTAATGATGGCGAGTCCCCTTTGCACCACCGTCTAAAAATAGATAATCGCCGGCCTATTATGAGCCAGCTACCATGGAAATCCTTGTTTTGCGTTTATAATCCGCATAATGAGTCTTTGATAATGGTTACTGAGGGTCCGCCAAGGCGAAGGATTATAAGCATTCCAATTGAATGCATAAAATAGGAGCTACAACCCACGAAGAGTTGTTCTAGGGTGAGTCCGTAATCTGTGATTGGAAATTTGATATTCCAAATTGCAGGGGCGTGATTTATAATCTGTCAGAAAGGGGGGTGTTCAAGGTCTTTGAACTGAAAAATTACAGTCATATGTTTGCAATATCATACACAGATAGCAAATTAACATCAAAAGGTGGACTTCTAGATCCTGAATTTACATTTGGAGGTCCATGAAATACTGAAATAGTGATCTGTAAAAAGGTGAAAGGAAAATCCACTCTGTTTTATCTGCGTTGCTTCTCGGTCTCGAGCCTCTTTTGTTTATTAACTGCAATATCAGTTTTATCTGCGTTGCTTCTCGGTCTCGAGCCTCTTTTGTTTGTTCTTACGAGCCTCCAGTTCATTTGGGGCATTCCTCTGGGTTTAGGCTCTGTTCCTTTGAGTTTTTTTTGTCTCTTGGTAATATGAAGCGCCAAGGGAAGCGGACTCTTTCGAGTGACCGCCCTCGCAGTGGCAAGCGACCCTTAGTCAATCCTCGGCCCAACCCCGCGCTTTCCCCCATCAACCTCTCTTCCTCTCCTGAGGACCTTACCCCGATAAATCCTCCTCGCAAGCCGATTCCCAACAGTGCCTTTCAATCCACCCATTTTAAATTCCAGAGCAACTTGAACAGGCTTTTGATTTCTGCCCAGATTACCATTCTCATGATAGAAGAAGAAAACGAGGTCGCCCCTCTCTCGTGCATTGTTCCCAATCTCTCTCACAGCAGTGAGGGCTCCTCGGCTGAGGATTCTCTCCGTATCAAGAGGGAGATTGAACCTGCTCTGTAGGTCAATCTGCCCCCCATTATCCCTCCCGTGGTTGACTGTGATCAATTCGAAGTGGAGACTGATGCAGGAACCGCCGACAAGGTGACGGAAGGCAAGGTGATGGAAGGCAAGGAGCCTCTCAATGAGGATGACGCGTGTGAGGATGCCGAGGAGACACAGGGTGAAGCACAGAAAAATGAATAACTTGCGGTGCGGTTTGCCCTTTTTGGTTCTTGGGTGGATGCTCAGGGAGCATTGCCTAGGCATTTTGGCCATGGCTGAGATTGATAGCATCAACTCGAGTTTTTGGTCTCTCATCGACGCATCGTCTGTTTCTTTTCTTGGACCCTTGCTACCAGTTTTGTTTTTATGTTTCTCTTCTTGTCTATCATTCTTTGTATGCTTGTAAAGGCAATTTAATTGGATGTATGTCTGTGATTCTCCCCAGTTCTTATAGTAATGGGGCAGTTTTGTAATGTTAATGGCTTTCGAGCTCCTCCCCTTGCACCGGACGACATATGTAAAAATATTTTAATAGAATTAGATGTTACAAAGAAAAAAAATCATGGTCAACCATGGTCTAATGTCACATTGTAACAAAGATTGTCTCAATATAAAAAAAAAACATGTTCCACCATAGTCAACAATTGTCAACTAGTGTTAACTATGGCCAATCATGGTAAAGCATGGTGAATCATCATGGTCACATTGTGACAAAGATTGTCTCTTTCTAAAATGTCACATTGTGACAACCATGGTCATCCATCATCAACCATGGTCCATTGCCACATTGTTACAAAGATTATCTCAATATGAAAACCAACCATGGTCAAGCATGGACCAACTTCCCATTGTGACAAAGATTGTCTCAATATGAAAATTAACCATGGTAAATGTTGGATTGTGAGAAAGATCGTGTCAATATGAAAATAAATCTTGTGTCAATGGATTAGTTTGATAAAAGTACATTTATTTGTGTAATTTAAATTTAAATTTTAAGTTTATTTTTTAATTTAACTTTTATTAAATCTTGTGTTAATAAATTAATTTAAATATAAAATATATATAAAGTTACTTTGATAAAAGGGAAATTTATTTGAGTAATTTTAATTTTAAATTTACTTTTTTAATTTAAATTTTACTAAAGCTTGTGTTAATAAATTAATTTAAATATAAAATATATATACGGTTATTTTGATAGAAGTAATGTTTATTTGAGTAATTTAAATTTAAATTTTAAATTTTAAATTTTAAATTTACTTTTTAATTTAAATTTGGGTAATTTGAGTAATTTAAATTACCTTTTTAATATACCATTTTAAGGAGTTGTGGCTATTGCTAGGACCCCAAAAAGTGACTAGAATCCCCTGAAAAAAATTTCAAAAATCTTGTTTTTGATGCTTGAAATGGATTGACCATCATCAAAAACATCTAGTACACCTAATATTTTGAAGTTTAACAACTTTAACTTGGATTTACAAGAATCTTGGTCCAATTTTCTCTAAATATGACCAGAATTTCCATAACTTTCCGGGCAATTCTTGACTACTACCCATTTTACATGGCATATTGGAATATGTGTCAATGTATTGAATAATGATAAAGAGTTGAGGAATTGACCGCCAAAATTGAAAGAATCCCCCCAAAAAATCTCATTAAATCTTGTAGATATGTTTTTTAAGGTGGAATTGGATTAGGCACCATCAAAAAAAGTGTTGGACACCTAAAATTATGAATTTACACAGGTTTTACTTGGATTTATGAAAATCCCTCCCAAAATTTTTGAAAAAATGGTGGGAATTTCCATAACCTTGAGGGAAAAAAGCATAATCCTTAGACTATTACGATAAAGACTCCAAAATGGGTCTATACCATAATGATCCCATGGTACTGACCCATGGTATTAACCTTCATTTTTTGAGTAAAAGAATAAAATAAGGGTTCTAGAGAGTTCATCCCGTCTTTAAAAGAGATAAAAACTAATCATTGTGGGCATCCTGAATCTATCTATCTATTCTTTTTCTAGTTTTGATCCTAAGGACTAAAACCAGTGTGGGTGGATGTAATTATCTGGTAGATACATTCAACGTGCACTATTGTGATTCTACAGCAGGCAATGGAAAACCCTAATAGGCGTGGGGAAGAAAATCCAACAAATCTTGTATCATGGGCACCACCAGACATAGTTACGAGCGCAAAGGATTTAAGCAATGATGTCCAACCTCATGAACAGCAACAAAGAGGAATAATGGTAAGGGATTACTCCTCTTCTTTTAATAGTTTTGATGTGCTCCGTTACCGAGTGTTTGGTAGCAATAACAAAAAGCTACCAAATATTTTTCGAGAGTATCATGTAGCTGCATTCACCAATGGATTCGGTAAAATGACAGAAGTGGTGATAACACATAGCACAGTGTGTTATATTCATATGACCAAGAATGGTACCTGTATGGTTCCGTTCAGTCTTAATTTAGATTATGGTAATGATGGCCAGTCCCCTTTGCACCAGCGTCTAAAAAGAGATAATGTCCGGCCTATTATGAGCCAGCTACCATGGAAATCCTTGTTTTGCGTTTATAATCCGCATAATGAGTCTTTGATAATGGTTACTGAGCGTCTGCGAGGGCGAAGGATTATAAGCATTCCAATTGAATGCATAAAAATAGGAGCTACAACCCACGAAGAGTTGTTCCAGGGTGAGTCCGTAATCTGTGATTGGAAATTTGATATTCCAAATTGCAGGGGCGTGATTTATAATCTGTCAGAAAGGGGGGTGTTCAAGGTCTTTGAACTGAAAAATTACAGTCATCTGTTTGCAATATCATACACAGATAGCAAATTAACATCAAAAGGTGGACTTCTAGATCCTGAGTTTACATTTGGAGGTCCAGGAAATACTGAAATCGTGATCTGTAAAAAGGTCAAAGGAAAATCCACTCTGTTCAGGATTTATTCCAAAAGCGATGGAATTTTTCGTAAAGAATTTTTCCTGAAAGAGAGTTGTTGGGCATTCGTTGAACTATGTGGCTATGACAGAATGGTTTTGCAACGGGGAGAAAAGGGGGAGCTGGAAGTAATGGATATTAGCGGTAAAAATCCTGTTTGCATAAAGAAAACTAATATTCGCACTGCATGCCGACCGCACTACTTACATAAAGTTTCCAAGTTCATTTGCTGGGACCGTTGGTGGCAAACAGTTACTGTGTGTAATTTAGAAGGAGAGGTTTTAGTGAGACTTGAAGACCACCGCATATCACCATTGCATGGCTTTTCCCGTGGATCTCACATTACAAAATCACAGGATATCATTATTTCTATTTGTGAGAAACCCAATGATTCCTATGGTTCTTACAGCATCAATATAAGCAGCATTGTTACAGGACAATGCCTCGCAAAGCTCAGCAAAAATGCTTCGAATTGTTCCGAAATCAGAAAGCAGGTTCTCAGTTTTGGAACTACAGGATTTGCATATGATGAAAGAACGCACAACATTTTCACGGCATGTTGTCATGGCATAGGCTGCGTATGGTCTAGTAGATTCTACAGTGATGCTAGATTCGGGATTTTTTTTTGATAGTATAGACTCCTCCATGCCCATTCAATGTTTCCATCTGTGTTTTATTTTATGAATATCATATCTCAGAATTACTTGAAATACCTGCAAGTGTTATGAACTAATCAGATCCAATACATTGTTTCACACGAATGTGCATGAATTAATGAATTAAACTTTATTAACGTTTCTGGTAAAAAAGCTCATGGTTTGAAGAATGATTATGGTGATTCTTAAATCCGATGCCTTTTAGTCTAGAAAAATGCGAAAGTTCATCTCAATTTTTTCTTTTTCTCCTTTATATCAACTTGTTAACTAATACTATATAGAATTAAAGATTTTATAATATTATATAATGATTACGGATTTGACGATATTATATAATGTCTTTCATTAGATTTACATATTTTATAATGGAGTATTAGCGTAAATGTTTTGAAAAAAATTCCTCTTTATTTTAGAATTTAATTACATTTATTAAAAGTACAAGTTTGATATCTATTTTTTTTTTAAGGTGTTGATCTATATATGAAATCAAAAAATCAATTGAGAGTCTCTTCTAGATTAACTTTATAATTTCTAAATTCTTCATCATTGGAGTTACACATACATTCTTCACTTCTCAAGAGTTTCTCTTTTAGTATCTTGTTCTTCTTCTGAGTCTTAGTCACCTCCTCTTCCTCTAGTTCCACCATTCCTTTATGAGAAATTGGTTTTTCTTCCAACTTAGTCTCACATTCAAATGTCATTAGTGTGCACTCCTATTGTTATCCCTTAGATAATTCTTCACTATTGGACTCATTTGACTAAATGTCCTCCTTACACTAGAATATCTTTTTCTTTTAAGTCCTCTTTTTCTCATACTTTTTAGCTTTGTCTCAACTCTCCTCTTCTTTCACCTTTTCTTTCTTCTTGAATTTACATGGAAGTTTACAAGCAAAAAGTCCTACTCTACCACATTCAAAACACTTAAATGGTAGTTTATGTTAGTATTTTCCCCACCACCTTTTGAATTTCCTTACAAACCCTACCATCTCCTCATCTAGTGATATATGGAGAAATCCTAGTGTCTTTGTGCTCTTTGGATTTATTTGAGGCTTTAAATTATGCTTCCCCTTGTTCCTACTTCTCACTTCTAATTCTCATATCAAATGTGAATTTTCTTACAAAGAGGGCCATGTGCTCATTTGTGTCATAGATGGAGAAATCTTGGTGTCTTTTGTGCTCTTTGGATTTCTTTGAGGATTTAAATGATGCTTCCCCTCCTCCTACTTCTCACTTCCAATTCTCATATCAAATGTAATGAGCGTTCCATGTAGTTTCTCCATTTTCGAAGTCTTTGCTTGTGCCATCTATTTTATGGCTGAGATCTTGCCATTAAACCTCCTTGGGAGAGATCCTAAGACTTTCTAATTGACTACCATAATGTATTCATCAAGGACTCTAATCATATTAGATACTTCATCAACTCTAAATAAGTATTCAATAATATATGCACCAACATTTATCCTTGTAATTTTAAATTTCATTCTATAAGTTTGAAGTTTTACTTGCTTAATCCTCTTATTTCCCTTATAATAGCACTTGAGCTTGTCCCAATTTTTTTTGGGTTGATGTGTAGTGAATCCAATTTTCTATTCATACTAGTTACAACAAGTGATGATGAGGTTCATGGCATTTTCATTATTATTGTAAGGTCTTCTTTCATCAAGCTTGTAAGTGGAGTTATCATAATTGTGTATGTAGATTCTATTATTGCCCATAAATTGAATCCAAGAGACATGATGTATGATTCCATTATGAATCTCTAAAATATGTGATTTACTCCACCAAATACATAACTAGGCATCTTGATTTTCCTCATTTACCTTGATTTCATGTGGATCTAATTTCCAATGGTTAACTTGTTCTTGAAGGATCTTGTTATCATATTAATTGTTGAGAATCTCGAATTACTAGAAGGGAGGGGGTGAATCCATACTTATACAATTTTGCAAATTTTTAAGAAATTGTGCATCAATATGTAATCTATACACAACAAAAAGACAATCACATCACATATGTACATATTGATTTAATGTCAAAACCCTTCCAAGAGAAAAACCAGCAAAAATGTGTTGGTATTGTGATGTAAAATAAGAGCACCAACTATGTTTAAATCAATATTTGATAGCACCAACTCAAATGAGGCTCCAACCCCCTTATATCAGAAAGATCAAGCTTACTTAAGGAACAAAGCTTAAATCTTTGCAGGGACACACCCACTTCTACCACTATGATCTACTCTTTCATGGGATTTTTAAAGTGAGACCTAAATTCACTTTTTATTTAACTCATTTCCCTTTTATCACCCCACTCTCCTCTACAAATCCTTGACCTAAATATCCTTCTCAATCTTTTGTAGGCACACACTACTTCTCTCTTGGGCCCTAAACTTCATTAATTGACTCACTTTGTTGTTTTGTTGGTCAACCAAGGCTTCTCACATGTGTGTTATGAACTTACAGTTCTATCTTTTTGGCTCTTTGTACTCAATTACAAAGTGATGAATATCATCATCAATCGTTACCAACAGAAATCTCACAAGACTCCTTCACATCCTCATTCCCTGCCACCTTCTTTAATGAAAACAATATCATTTAATTTTCACACTTGCTCGTAGTTATCCATCATTTTGTTCGGTGTGGAGCCTAATTATCTTTTGTATTCAAAGGTATTGCCGTATTGGACCTGAGTTCGTAATGTGGCAGCAATGCTGCGCATAAAATATTTGCTGCACGGGGGTGAGGGGGAGTGGTTGCAACCTTTGGGAGCTCCCCCTCGTGGGGGGATCGAGGGCAGTGCCCTTGAAGCTAAGAATATATATAAGATTGCCTTGTAAAATGTTGTAATTTCATAGTCAATCTGGGCCATTCATTAGGTAGGTATCTCACACTAGAAGTTATGTTTAATTTAGGATTTTTGGCACTACAAGGAAACCCGTCACTATATATGAGGGAATTGTATTGCGTCTATGTATATCTGTATTCTAAGTGAGGACGAGAGGGGAGATTGAGAGTGAAGATGGAATTACAGCGGATCTGTTGTAGGTTGTATCTCTTCAGTTCGATGGATAATATAAAAAGAAGGACTCGCTATTTCTCCGTGGACATAGCCCAAACTAGGTGAACCACGTATATTTGTGTCTTTCTTGTTTAATATGTTTCCTGTGTTTATATTTCTGCAATATTTTGTGTTCCATTGCTCTGTAATATATAATTTTCTAACACATTTCTCATCACAACATAAAATCCTCTTTTATACATAGTTCTTTTCTTTCCAACAACAACAAAAAATATTTCAATTTGTAATTGGTCTTTAGTGCTAAATTATAATTTCTAAGCACTTAGAGAAACTAAGATCATTCTCCATACAATCATGGTTGTCACCAAGCATCATTACACTAGATGCACTTAGCTCCTAGTTGGGTTTGGAACTTTCATGTGGTTGCACTTAAGAAAAATTGCTCGAACATCCAAGCTCCTAAAGAATCATATGATTTACCTCCACCATCATGACTTCAGTATAATTTTGAAAATGTGATATCATAGGAAGGCATTTCCAAACACCATCACTTGGCACAACAATTTAAACTATGCCACATTATCCCTTGGTGACACCCATTTCATCATGATGACATGAGTGAGTCACATGATATCTTTTGAGAGGTGACATGTGTCACATAGATTTGGCCCTCTTTGTCACCCAAAAAATTCAAATGTTCTTGGGACATGTCAATTGTGCATGGTGCCACATCATCCTCTAGGCCTATTCAACACAACGTCATTGGTCACATCATTCTACCATGTCCCTCTAGGGCTTCTTCGAGCAACATTTAGAAAGGACCTTGTTAATATGAATTTTTTTACCAAATGTACCAAAATCCTTCACTTAATCCACTTTGACAAACAACCCTAACAATAAAAAATGGTTGATAAGACCTTCAAACAATTATTTAAAAAACCTATGAAAAGAAAATATAAAATAACATATAAGTGAAGATGTTATATGAGAAACCTAATGGAAATATGATAAATTGAATTTTATTATTAAAATAAAATGTTTACACCTTGTGAGGAGAATGTGAACACTTGGATCTACGAATCCCCTTCTGTGCGATGGGTACTTTGATACCTTGTGCTTTAGTTATATCCTTAGTTCCCTCTCTAAAGGTGTCTGCAATGGGAAGAAAGAAGTGGTGGTGGCTTGACTGTGATCAATTCGAAGTGGAGACTGATGCAGGAACCGCCGACAAGGTGACGGAAGGCAAGGTGATGGAAGGCAAGGAGCCTCTCAATGAGGATGACGCGTGTGAGGATGCCGAGGAGACACAGGGTGAAGCACAGAAAAATGAATAACTTGCGGTGCGGTTTGCCCTTTTTGGTTCTTGGGTGGATGCTCAGGGAGCATTGCCTAGGCATTTTGGCCATGGCTGAGATTGATAGCATCAACTCGAGTTTTTGGTCTCTCATCGACGCGTGGTCTGTTTCTTTTCTTGGACCCTTGCTACCAGTTTTGTTTTTATGTTTCTCTTCTTGTCTATCATTCTTTGTATGCTTGTAAAGGCAATTTAATTGGATGTATGTCTGTGATTCTCCCCAGTTCTTATAGTAATGGGGCAGTTTTGTAATGTTAATGGCTTTCGAGCTCCTCCCCTTGCACCGGACGACATATGTAAAAATATTTTAATAGAATTAGATGTTACAAAGAAAAAAAATCATGGTCAACCATGGTCTAATGTCACATTGTAACAAAGATTGTCTCAATATAAAAAAAAAACATGTTCCACCATAGTCAACAATTGTCAACTAGTGTTAACTATGGCCAATCATGGTAAAGCATGGTGAATCATCATGGTCACATTGTGACAAAGATTGTCTCTTTCTAAAATGTCACATTGTGACAACCATGGTCATCCATCATCAACCATGGTCCATTGCCACATTGTTACAAAGATTATCTCAATATGAAAACCAACCATGGTCAAGCATGGACCAACTTCCCATTGTGACAAAGATTGTCTCAATATGAAAATTAACCATGGTAAATGTTGGATTGTGAGAAAGATCGTGTCAATATGAAAATAAATCTTGTGTCAATGGATTAGTTTGATAAAAGTACATTTATTTGTGTAATTTAAATTTAAATTTTAAGTTTATTTTTTAATTTAACTTTTATTAAATCTTGTGTTAATAAATTAATTTAAATATAAAATATATATAAAGTTACTTTGATAAAAGGGAAATTTATTTGAGTAATTTTAATTTTAAATTTACTTTTTTAATTTAAATTTTACTAAAGCTTGTGTTAATAAATTAATTTAAATATAAAATATATATACGGTTATTTTGATAGAAGTAATGTTTATTTGAGTAATTTAAATTTAAATTTTAAATTTTAAATTTTAAATTTACTTTTTAATTTAAATTTGGGTAATTTGAGTAATTTAAATTACCTTTTTAATATACCATTTTAAGGAGTTGTGGCTATTGCTAGGACCCCAAAAAGTGACTAGAATCCCCTGAAAAAAATTTCAAAAATCTTGTTTTTGATGCTTGAAATGGATTGACCATCATCAAAAACATCTAGTACACCTAATATTTTGAAGTTTAACAACTTTAACTTGGATTTACAAGAATCTTGGTCCAATTTTCTCTAAATATGACCGGAATTTCCATAACTTTCCGGGCAATTCTTGACTACTACCCATTTTACATGGCATATTGGAATATGTGTCAATGTATTGAATAATGATAAAGAGTTGAGGAATTGACCGCCAAAATTGAAAGAATCCCCCCAAAAAATCTCATAAAATCTTGTAGATATGTTTTTTAAGGTGGAATTGGATTAGGCACCATCAAAAAAAGTGTTGGACACCTAAAATTATGAATTTACACAGGTTTTACTTGGATTTATGAAAATCCCTCCCAAAATTTTTGAAAAAATGGTGGGAATTTCCATAACCTTGAGGGAAAAAAGCATAATCCTTAGACTATTACGATAAAGACTCCAAAATGGGTCTATACCATAATGATCCCATGGTACTGACCCATGGTATTAACCTTCATTTTTTGAGTAAAAGAATAAAATAAGGGTTCTAGAGAGTTCATCCCGTCTTTAAAAGGGGATAAAAGCTAATCATTGTGGGCATCCTGAATCTATCTGTCTATTCTTTTTCTAGTTTTGATCCTAAGGACTAAAACCAGTGTGGGTGGATGTAATTATCTGGTAGATACATTCAACGTGCACTATTGTGATTCTACAGCAGGCAATGGAAAACCCTAATAGGCGTGGGGAAGAAAATCCAACAAATCTTGTATCATGGGCCCCACCAGACATAGTTACGAGCGCAAAGGATTTAAGCAATGATGTCCAACCTCATGAACAGCAACAAAGAGGAATAATGGTAAGGGATTACTCCTCTTCTTTTAATAGTTTTGATGTGCTCCGTTACCGAGTGTTTGGTAGCAATAACAAAAAGCTACCAAATATTTTTCGAGAGTATCATGTAGCTGCATTCACCAATGGATTCGGTAAAATGACAGAAGTGGTGATAACACATAGCACAGTGTGTTATATTCATATGACCAAGAATGGTACCTGTATAGTTCCGTTCAGTCTTAATTTAGATTATGGTAATGATGGCCAGCCCCCTTTGCACCAGCGTCTAAAAAGAGATAATGTCCAGCCTATTATGAGCCAGCTACCATGGAAATCCTTGTTTTGCGTTTATAATCCGCATAATGAGTCTTTGATAATGGTTACTGAGCGTCTGCGAGGGCGAAGGATTATAAGCATTCCAATTGAATGCATAAAAATAGGAGCTACAACCCACGAAGAGTTGTTCCAGGGTGAGTCCGTAATCTGTGATTGGAAATTTGATATTCCAAATTGCAGGGGCGTGATTTATAATCTGTCAGAAAGGGGGGTGTTCAAGGTCTTTGAACTGAAAAATTACAGTCATCTGTTTGCAATATCATACACAGATAGCAAATTAACATCAAAAGGTGGACTTCTAGATCCTGAGTTTACATTTGGAGGTCCAGGAAATACTGAAATCGTGATCTGTAAAAAGGTCAAAGGAAAATCCACTCTGTTCAGGATTTATTCCAAAAGCGATGGAATTTTTCGTAAAGAATTTTTCCTGAAAGAGAGTTGTTGGGCATTCGTTGAACTATGTGGCTATGACAGAATGGTTTTGCAACGGGGAGAAAAGGGGGAGCTGGAAGTAATGGATATTAGCGGTAAAAATCCTGTTTGCATAAAGAAAACAAATATTCGCACTGCATGCCGACCGCACTACTTACATAAAGTTTCCAAGTTCATTTGCTGGGACCGTTG
>APFE030661471.1:0-32015 GCA_000404065.3 Pinus taeda | reverse complement strand
TTTACGACCCTACTCTTTCTGGGTTTGCCGCCTCTCGGAGGTTAGATGATACATGGATAAATGAGTTGATAATGAGGCTTATGCATTATATTGTTGATATTTGATTAATTCGAACGACAAACCCTTATTAATAATTCTGATATGTTTATGTGTGGAATTGAGGAGGAAGCCTGTTACGGCCTAGTAACGGCTCTACTTTTGGTGGGTTACCACTCCTCATTATTAGCTGGTGATTAACCTGTTAAATGCTCATGTCGAACTCTTCGTTATTTGTCTTTTTTCTTTGGTGTTAAATAAGTTTATCCGCCCAGCGGATGGTATGACCTTCAGTCCCTAATTGACATCATACCGGTGCCATACTACCAGGTGGTTCTCACCTGTGTATGCGGCCAACCGGACACTTCTACAGTTATGAGGTTCGGCGGTTATTTTCGCAGTTTTTACATTGTAAGCTTATTACAGTAGCTTTGTTTTCTTATAACCCTTATCGAAACTATGATTCTTGCGAGGGTTTGAATTTCTATTTATCTGGAAATGTATATATATTTACAGGACATCATATCTATCATCTTTGGCTGCTACATTCCGTAACGAAATTTCATTCCGAATATATGTGTATTGTTTGTTCACTTTTTCAATACTTGTATGATTATTGCCAATGTATGAATCACTGCTCATGGAGTTCTATGTTAGGAATAAATAGTTATTTCAGGTGCTGTTATATAGCGTAGGTTTTAATATGTATACACCTATTTTCATATCTGGTAAAGGTAGTTCGGCCATTCTATTCCATTCTGGCACTTAATAATTACTGTCATTTATTTCACACACTTTAACTAGTCTAAGAGTAAGATACAGGATACTGTTCAAATTCTCATTCTTTGTTTCTTTCTCTTACTTTATACATTATATGTATCTAGCAGAGGCGTTAATCATTACCGGTATTTTTTTCAGTAATACTCAGGTTCTGATTTACAGCCCAAAAGCCACACTCACAGCAACTATAATCAGATTCTTAGGAATACAGGGTAATAACTAGTCTTCGAGATTTAATGAAAACTACAGATACTTACCTGTGTATCCTTGTCTTTTATCTTCTGCACTTCTACAAGGTGATTGAATGCTTGATGTCCTCCCAGCCACGAGACCAGTCGTCCGAACTGAGTCTCTCCCCCAAGCTCTCTTTCCGGCCACAGCCTCAGCAATATGAAACACAAATGTGTCTGTGCTATCTTGTCCTCACCAGACGTAGAACCCTCTTCTTCTGCTCCAGTGCCTTTTCTTTTCTTCCCTGTTTGTTCATTCAACAACCCGGGTCTTTTCTTCTTTCCCCTTTTCTATGGGAAAGAGAGAACAGTTAGGGTTTCCCCGAATATGCTGGCAACTCTTTTCCTTTATCTTTAAGAAGAAAGAGTAAATAACTTTTCACATAAAGTTACTGTGTACACATATATCATGCAATTCATATCATACCATTTGCACAAATAATATTTTCATCATTTTCAAGAAAATAATAATTTCTGTTATTTTTATTCACCCATAAGGTAAATAACAATTTATTCATGTAAAATGTCTGGCCATTGCAAGGCGTCCGTGGGATCATTCCAGCAACTCGAGTCCCTCGAGAGAGATCTGCAAGTAAAGTTCTAATTATTGGATTGAGAAAAAAATCGTGATGGATTTATTATATATCTTTGTAATGTATGTACTATATGTGTTATGTACTTACAGGAACTTGACGGCAAAGATAAGAGAATCGCTGATTATTTCGATGTCATCGCTGGGACTAGCACTGGAGGATTGATAACTGCTATGTTAGCAGCTCCATCTGACGGCAAAAACCCGCGCCCGCTGTTTACTGCAGAGGAGATTACAAAGTTTTATTTCGATAAATGCCCTATTATTTTTCCACCACCGCCCGGGTAGGTTTTATTTGGCTGACTGTTTTATTATCCTCCAGTCGTACTGTGCAATTTGAAAAATTAGGGTTTCAGTCTAATTTAGGTAATAGTCAATTACATTGATTAATATTTAGGGTTTATACTATTTATGTGAATGTTTAATATCAGGGTTTATATTAGATTTAATATTTGAGCGTTTAATATTAAAGTTTATACTAGATTTAATATTTGAGTGTTTAATATTAGGATCTATATTGGATTTAATATTCGAATGTTTAATATTAAGGTTTATATTAGATTTAATATTTGAGCTTAATATTAAGATTTATATTGGATTTAATATTTGATGTTTAATATTAAGGTTTATATTAGATTTAATATTTGAGTGTTTAATATTAGAGTTTATACTGTATTTAATATTAAAGTGTATATATATATAGGGTTTATTAATATATGTGGTTTATTGTTAACACTATTTTAGGTGAGTTATATTGAATTATCCTTTGTGCATGTGCTTGATATACTTTGATACAATGGTGTTAGGGTTTATAATATTTCAAATTTATAATATAGGGTGTTTAATAAATATGGTTTATAACATATATGGTTTAATATTAAGTTTTATTAGTCTATATTCATTTTAAATCGGTATCTACCAAGGACCTAGAGGGATCAAATCTCTTTTAACTCTAAAAATAGTTTGCATCTCAAGAAATTCTCAATGCTATAACATCAATAAGTAGAGTCTTTTTTAAATGTAAAACTTGAGTAATGTTTATATCTGGAATTGTTTTATATTTTTATTTGATAAGTAAAAGAAACCAATTCTAATTTTTATTTTTTATATTTTTATTTTATCTTTCGTATTACAAACCTTACCTATGTATCACTAACCAATGGAAAAATTATGTTCATTTTGTTTTTAATTTTATAATATTAATGTTCTATATTAGAGTATGAATAATACTTATAATTAATGTACAACAATATAATTAGAATTAGAATTTCATAATATTAATGTTTATAATATATATAATTTGAATAATAATTATAATATTAGGGTTTATAATGTAAATGGTGAGTATTACATATTAAGATTTAATAAAAAAATTTACAATATATTTAATAATTAGCTGATATACACGTATTATGTACCCAGTAATTGTCTTAATTAACAGTTATTTTTATTCTTGATGTTCAATACCATCAATTATTTAGAGAAAAAACTGAATATGCCCTGGAACCAACAAATGGTGAAGAATATGTTCTCGAAAGAGCAGTGAATTAGAGTATATTTTTAATTTCTATATTAAAAAGCACAAACAATTAATTTTATATTATATGAACCATCCCTTATTTAGAGAAAAAACTAAATATGCTAAATGACAAAAAAAAAAAAAAAGTTTCCCTTAATAAGTAATGTTTGACAGTATAACTTTGAATTTCTATCTACAAAACGCACAACCTAATTGTTTTATATGAACCATAGTATGACTTTGAACTTCTATATACAAAACTATGTGACAGTATAACTTTGATTTCCATATACAGAAAGCACAACCCATTAATTTTATATAGTGTGTGACAGTATAACTTTAATTTCTATATAGAAAACACAACCCATTAATTTTATATGAATGATTGACAGGGGCTTCTGGCGATGGTTTGATAAATTGAAAAGGGCTTACAGGCATGCCATGGGTCCGGAATATTCAGGGGATCCACTGCACCAGATCATCAGAGAAATATTGAGGGATAAGAAATTAGGCGACACGGTCACGAACGTTGTGATTCCCGCATATGATATCCAGAAACAGTATCCAGTAATTTTCTCAAATTTTGAGGTAAACTTTGTATGATCATAATGTGAACTAGGCTGACCATTAATCCCCAATATTCCAGTTAATGCAACACATTGTATTGTAATATATATTTTATGAATCTCTTCGCAGGGGAACAATGATGATGCAAATTTGTCGGATGTCTGCATCGGAACTTCAGCTGCTCCCACATATCTTCCCCCTTATCACTTTGATACAACGAAAAATACCTTTGACCTCATAGACGGCGGAGTTGCGGCGAACAATCCAGTAATGCTTGTTTATAGGTTTAATTTTTTTTTACACCATATTTGATTTGATGCTTAGTCTATGTTTATGTTCCCATCATTTGACAGCAATTTCTTTGGAATGCTTACAGGCAATTAATTTAAATAGTATAGATCCAAATTTATTATGTTTATGTTTCTATGGTTGGACCGATTTTTCTTTGGAATGAGTGGCAATTAGTTTAATCAGTATAGATCCAGATTGATTATAAGGAGCAAGGGATAAAAAAGCATAGAGAGCTTATCATTGTAATTAAAAAATAAACAAAACAAGGCAAACCGCCTTAAAAATTTGACTGAAAACTGTTTTACATCTCAAAACACCCTGTCGCCAATAATTTGACATCCGATGGGTTATTTAAATTGAAGGGAAAGTAAAAGCCATATCCTCACTTTTATATGGTTACGTTAGGGTTTCGATTTGGTTAAGATATTAGTGCTATGATGGTTCTGGGTATATGAACATCCATGGTTTTTTACCAATATTTTTCATCTCCAATATTTATATGGTTACGTTAGGGTTTTGATTTGGTTAAGATATTAGTGCTATGATGGTTCTGGGTATATGAACATCCATAGTTTTTTACCAATATTATTCATCTCCAATTGCCATCACTTGGTAGACTTCAAATGTTCTTACCTCCAATACTGTCTGATGTTCTGTTTATGTTTACGTGTCCATTATTTTGATTCTTTATTAATAAGACTTGTTATCTAATTATTATACTAAAAAAATTGGATTGATTTTTATTTTTTATTTTTTAAATTAACTAATAATTTTGCAGATGTTACTCGCGATAAATCACCTGACCAAACAAGCTGAGGCTTATGGAATGCCAGACGAGGGAAGTACTCAATATTGGGCATTGAGTCAAGCAGTCGACGCTCTGAAGTCGAAGGAAGACATCTTGAAAAAGTGTCTGGTGCTTTCTCTTGGCACTGGAGAGGCAAAAACTGGTTACCAGGCTACCGACGCTGCAGACTGGGGCTTATGGGGATGGTTAAGTAAGGATGGTAAAAATCCTTTAATTGACATACTTATGCAGTCGGGTTCAGATATTGTTGACATTCAGGCATCTGTCATGTTCGAAGGCTTCAAATTAGCGGATGATTATCTAAGAGTCCAGGTCCTTTGATTCTTACACCTCTTAATTATAAACAATTAATTCAGTACTATATTTAGGCATAATTATATTTACAGATTGCCTAAATATATTTGTGTTTTGTTCCTTTGCACACAATCCATATCTAATAGATTATATTACTTATTGGGATGATGATCAGGAATTTGTGTTTTGTTCCTTTGCACACAATCCATATATAATAGATTCTATTACTTATTGGGATGATGATCAGGAACCCGAGTTAGAATATGAAAGAAGTGCACTGGATCTGTCAACAACCGAAAATCTTAACGCGCTGAGAGATATAGGCATTAAACTTTTGGACAAAACTGTTTCGAGGGTGGATATACACACTGGCCAGTATAAGCCTGTGGAGGGAAAAGGAACCAACAAGGAGGAATTGAAAAGGTAAATTCATAGGTTACAATTTTATGCATATAGAGTTTAGTTTATATAAGAATTAGCATTTAATGTAAGGTAAGATTGTGATTTTTTTTATTTAAAATTACAAGTTAAAATATATAAATGGATTTAGTACTTTGAAATTTTTATAGTTTTGTTTTAATTTTACAGATTAAACAATTTAAATTCATGTTTTTAAAAATCTCTACCAAATTTTTGTTAAAATTCAGTAGAAATATTTTGAAAAAGACCATTGCTTAAAGTAAGGTTGAACAATATAAATAATAATGGATTGTAGATTCCTGTGATTAGGATTTTTAGAATCTGAACTCGGATATTCCACAGTTTACTAGTATAGACCAAGACTCATCAGGACTTGTTTTACAAAAGATAGAGATAGTAGAGATAAATAAGGTTAAGTTGAGATGTCAAGTCTGAGAGCAGACCAACCTAATAATTTGAATTAATTAGAATTTTAATATTTTAATAACAATCCTAATATATTAAAGCTCTTTTTAATTTTGATAAAGCTTAATATTGTTATAACTGTCATAATATATTAAAGCTCTTTATATAATTGTCTTAATATATTAAACCTCCTTTTATTTTGTTAAACCTCTTTTTAATTCTAGTAGCTTTAAAAATAACAAATTAATAACCTTCGCATCAAATAAAAAAAATAACTACTTTACCTCCCCTTTTATTCTAAAGCCCTCCAGCCATAACAATTTTCTCTTTTCCTATTTTCGGTTTTCTTATTATTATTCTAAATAGCTTTTATAATTATTATTAGTCTAACAGGTGGATATGGTGGAATTGGTTTGGCAGCTTTGCGAAGAAACTTTCGGACGAAAGAAAGAAAAGAATGTGACAGCGACCATCCTAGTGACCGTCTTTGAAATGGAAAACTGCTGCGCACCGACTTACCACTACGATTACCTCATTTTCGTGGAAAATTTTATAAACTAAAAGTTGACCTGGATTTTCACTACTTTGACTTTTAGTGGAAGTACAATTATTTAGACTTTCTAATATTTTAGAATGTTAGTTTTTCAATTTTACTTTCAGTATGCTCAAGCGTTAAATACCATACCGTATTTAGAAGCTATTATATTTTCAAATGTTAGTTTCTCAATTTTACTTTCAGCCTGCTCAAGCATTAAACACCAAACCGCCGTAGACGGTAAACACTTTATTACAGACCTTTTAATTATTAGCATGGAGAAATTAAATTGAGGTTTTATATATATGTCGATTATATATATATATATTCTTTAGTAGAAAATTGGGATTTTTATATACATGTGGATGGTTGTAGGATGGACTCTTATTTTTTGGTTTTCCATGTAATTATTAGTATAAAAAGATTTCTTAATATTCCATTGTACTTCTTTAAAAGAAAATATTAGTGTTTTGTATTGCATGGTAATATATATATATAGCTGTAGGATGGACTATATGTATACAAATATTTTTTTAATATATATGTGCATGGTTGTAGAATGAAGCCTATGTAGTTTCTTAAAAAAATTAGTAGTGTTTTGTATATTGAGCAATGAATTTAAAATATGTAGATATTACAAATATTTTTTTAATATATATGTGCATGGTTGTAGAATGAAGCCTATGTAGTTTCTTAAAAAAATTAGTAGTGTTTTGTATATTGAGCAATGAATTTAAAATATGTAGATATTACAAAACTAAGATAGATGAGGTATTAATTATTTTTCCATGAAGTTCCTTATGTGGATGGTAGTAAAGAATGGTCTTTTTTATTTTTATATGTGGATGGTTGTAGAACAACGTGCCTTATAAAATGGTTTATATATATATATATATGTCAATGGTGATGTGGATGGTAGTACACAATGGTCCCTTTTATATATATGTGGATGGTTGTAGGATGAAATGTAGTATAAAATGGTTTTTTTTATATATGTGTCAATGGTCTTTTGTATATATATGTTAATGGTACCGCAGTAAACAGGTGTTTCATGATAGTAAAATTTCTAAAGGATATTATTTGTATTTTTTTTGGTGATTTCAAATACATATTTTTTTAAGATGTTATTGGAAAAATTAAATGAGTAATTACTTACACTGAAATTTCTGAAAGATAGTATTTTCATTTATGGAAGTAAACAAGAGTTTAATCATAGTAAAATTTCTGAAGGGTAGTACTTGCATTTAATTTATAAAATGAGTAATTGCTTACACTGAAATTTCTCAAAGATAGTATTTTCATTTACAGAAGTAAACAAGAGTTTAATCATAGTAAAATTTCTGAAGGATAGTACTTCCATTTACCACAGTAAAGAGGAGTTTAATGACACTAAAATTTTTGAAGGATAGAGGAGTTTAATTTATGAAGGATAGTACTTGCATTTAATTTCTGAAGGATAGTACTTGCATTTATGTTTGGAGGCTAATAACATTTGAACCTAGCTCTTTGCTAGGCTATTTTTGAAACTTACCACTAAACTACAAAGCCACAAAGCCAACTTTATTAAAACAAGAGGAGAAACGGATTTATATTTTTTCAGAAGTATTGCATATATATTTTGAATTTGAAAGATTTGAAGAATATTTAGTTGCATAACAATTATGACTTCAATACTTTCCATAGTTGGAGTTGTTCTTAATGGAAAGGAAAATTATCAAAAGTGGTTTAGAAAGCTTAAAAGTGTCTTTTTTAATGATTTGTGGGAAGTTTGTCAACGCAAGAATGATAGTGATGGAAAGGAAATTGCACCACAGCTGCCTCATAATGAGTAGTAGCATGCAGTTTGGGAGACAAAAGACAACAAGGCATATGCATTGATAACTTCATCGGTGACAAAAGAAGTAATCAGATATATCATTTCTTGTGGTACTATATTTGAAGCACTAAAGAAGTTGAAAGAATTGTATGATTCACACTAAGAACTTGAAATTATTCACTTATTGTTAAAGTTTTTTAATTTGGAGATGAAGGACAATGATCCTTTCAAGTAAAAGCCATTTTTGATGATATAGAAGCCACTAGAATTAAAGTAGATTTATAACTTACAAATTTTACAAAATTCCTTCACCTTGTCTATTCAAACTATTTGGAATCTCTCCAAGCTAATGGGCAGTTAAAAGACATTACATTTGATAAACTAGTAAGCAAAATAGCTGAGAGAGAAAAGGCCATTGGGAAAAAAGAGGCTCCACCTAACTCTAATGTAGAAACTTTTTGCCTTGCACAAAAGGATTAGAAGTCTCATGCTGAAACTTCTAGAGGTGATAAAAGTAATATAGGTCATGGTAGGAGAAAATATAGAGGCAAGGGGGGCAAAAATAATTAGGGAGATAGACAGCAAAATGCTAGAAAACAAAGGACCAACTATCAAATGTTTTAGATGTGGTAAAATTGGTCATACTGGCACTAACTATAAAATCTCTTGGGAGAAAGTCAGTGAAAGGAGAGAACAATTGAATGAAAAGAAAGATCAACCACCACCAGATAAGGGAAAATCATGAGAGCCTGCACATTACATTGTTGCTCATTGTAATTTTAATACTAATGATGTTTTCACCACTACATTTTCTTCATGGCGAGATAGTTGGATTTTGGATTCAGTAGCCACTTTTCATATGACATTTAGGCAAGATTTTTTTGAAACATTCAGTGATGATATTGATGGTGTTATTTACTTTGCTGACAAGTCTCAAATTAAACTATCTGGGATTGGGTCCATTTGTAGAAATTCCCATTGTAGATCAACAGATTATGCAATATACTAAAGCAGAATACAAGATCTACTTCTACAACAAACTTGCGGAAGCTTAATCAAATATGAGCAAGATCAATTATAACACATATAACAGATGAAGAGAAATGAATCACACATGAACACAAAAGAATACTTAGGGGAAAGCCTTAGCTAAAAAGCCTGATCTCTGTATTATCATACAAGTGGAAATATGTTCAGATTACACAAAGAATTAGCTCACGAGCTATCTTTCTCTCTCTGCAGTCGAACAATACGGCTCATAGACTAAATAGACACGAGATATGCCTTCCCTCAGCCCTCCAAGCCTCCTATTTCCTTGCGCAATTTTCCTTGGGGTCCAATGATGCCACCTATGTGAATTTGCCTCATCACACACTCACCAAACTCAAAAGTAACTATGCAATCTCCAAGGAAAGAACTCCTTTTGCATGCAAGAGATATCTTCCATGGAATATTCCTGCAACTGATAGTACATTGTCCCATCATTTGATCTCAACTAGGTCTCTCTCTGAACTGACATGCATGAGTTATTTATGAGAGAATATTCAGTTATCTGAAGTGCAGCAGTTACATGCATGCATGCATTAACTAACTGAACTCACAATTGGTTCAACAAACTATTTGAACTAATCTAACTAGACTTAACTCAGTTAACTGAGCTAACTAATTACAACTCAAATTAAAACTCATCCTTATCTTGTTAACTAAAGGACAAATTCCTCAATCAATGGGATAACTGTTGCTTGTCCCCACATAGACGTCATGTTTGATTTTCTACAACTAATTAACTCAAGATGAATTAATTAATTATTAATCAAACAATTGCTAAGAAAAAATTCAAATTTTACTTCTGTATTTTAGTTTTGGGACTAACTAAAATAGGAAGGTATCCTGAAATGCTATTTATGGTAGTGCTATTTTTAGCACTTCTATATTTAGCATTTCTTGTTCCTATTTTCAACACTCCCTCTCAACAAGAAAAGGATTATTGGTAACCCCAATCCAGTCTCTGTGGAACTCAAAATTTCATTTTGACAATACCTTAGTCAGAATATCTGCATCCTGTTCCTTGGTCGAAACATACAGCAACAACATGATCCTCTTGACCAAATAGTCTCAAAGATGGTGATACCAGATATCAATGTGCTTGGACCTGTCATTAAAAATTGGATTCTCAGAGAGTTTGATACAACTCTAATTATCGCAGTAGATCACAGTTAGATCCATCCTCTAACCAAATAGCCCCACTAAAATCTTTCACATCCAAATGGCCTCACATGTAGCCTGACTAGCAGCCATGTATTCAACCTCTACTGAGCTAAGTGCAGCTCACCTTTGTTTCCTACTGTACCAGGAAACTGCAGCTGAACCAAGGTTGAAGATTGCTCTAGTAGTGTTCTTCCGATCTAATGGACTCCTTGCCCAATCCGCATCTGTGAAGCCCTGAAGCTTCACTCCCTCTGTTCATCTGTACCACAATCTGAACTGAGATGTGCCTCTGAGGTATCTCAGCACATGCTTTGTTGCCTTCCAAAACAACTTGGTAGGCTGAACCATAGCTTGACTCAGCTAGTTCACCGCAAAGCATTAGTTTGGTCGTGTGTTCACCGGATACACAAGTGAACCCACAAGGTGTTGATAAACAGTAGCAGCTACTACCTCGCTTGGAGTAGCATCCTCCTTCCTGCAGTGCCCAGCTAGAGTAGTCTACATGGGCTTGCACTTCTCCATGTGAAGCCTGACTATCTCATTGGCATACTTGCCTTAAGACACAAATACTTACCCATCTTTCTACCACACCTCCATGCCTAGAAGGTAGTGCATCAGACCCATGTCTTTCATCTCAAACTCTCCTGCAAGGTCCTACTTGTAGGACTTGATCAGTTGATCATCACCTATCGAATCAGATCATCCACATAAAGAACAATGATCAATGGCTTACCTTCTACCATGATGTGGTAAAGATTCACATCTGCTTCACTCTTTTTGAAGCCCAACTCGGTGAAATAGTTGTCAATCCTGGTGTACCAAGCACGAGGTGTTTGCTTCAGCCCATATAGATCCCTCTTGAGTCGACACACATGTGACTCATGATTGAAGGTCTCGAAACCTTCTGGCTGCTCAATGTACACCTCCTCCTCAATCTTCCCATTGAGGAATGTTGTCTTCACGTCCATCTGATTGATATTCAAACCCATCTGAGCTAATAATGCCAACATCGATTTGATAGATGACTAGCTTGCTATAGGAGCAAAGGTCTCATCGTAGTCGATCCCCTCGACCTGTGAGAAACCACGAGAAATAAACCTTGCCTTATGTTTCTCAACACTACCATCAGCTACATGCTTTACCTTGTAAAGCCATCTGGAACTCACCAGTGACTTGTCTTGAGGTCTTGGGACAACATCCCACACACTGTTCCGAATGATAGAGTCATGCTCCTCTACCATTACATCAACCCATACTAGTTGTTGCACTGCCTCCTCGAATGAAGAAGGTTTGGATTCTACACACTCCCCAACAAGGGCCATGTACCCAGTGTACTGCTCGGGTGACCTCCTCTATCTGCGTTGAGGAGATGGTTGTCCCACATTCTCCCGTGCATCCAGCATCAACCTATCAGTTTCCCTTCAGCGTTTCCACCCATCTCTGGAAGACTTAGCATGAGCGGATTTCTCCACTCCCAAATCCTCTACATGCGACTGCATCGCATCAATTTGAGGCTCCTCCTCCTTAAGAACTGAAAGTTTCTCCTCTGCATGCAACTTGAGCTCCCTCTCAAGTGATACTTGCATGGCTTTCTGCTCGTCGAACTTTAGATCCCTTCGTACCACTTTCCTTTGACTGGTAGGTAGGTACACCCGATAGTTATGGGGTGTATCAGTGTACCCCACAAGTATCCCTAACTTAGCTATTGGATCTAGCTTCCTCCGAGAATCTTTGGTCACATGGCAATAAACTGATGATCCAAAGATTCAGAAGTGACTCACATCTGGTCGCTTCTCGGAAAAGGCCTCCATATGTGTCTTCATTCCGAGTATATGGTGCGAGCTTCTGTTCTACAAGTATATTGCTGTATTGCATGCCCTAGCCCACAAATGTAGTGGTAGGATTTGGTCATGCAACATCGCTCGAGCTGCTCCCATAATCAATCTGTTCTTCGTTTCATCCACCCCATTCTATTGTGGGTTATGGGGTGTTTTCAACTCCCATTTAATTCCTTCTGCACTACAGAAGTCCTTAAACTATTGGGAGACATAATCTCCACCATTGTTTCTATGCAAGGCTTTTATTTTCTTTCCAGATTCTTTCTCTGATAAGGCTTTAAACTCACAAAACCTCAAGAAGGTTTGATCCTTCTTTTGCATAAAGTAGATTGAGAATCTACGAGAAGAATCATCAATAAAAATAACATAGTACCTTTGTTTAGCGATGGAGGTTGTAGAGAATGGTCCACAAACATCTGATTGAACTCACTCCAGGATTGCTCTAGCTCTACTGTCTCGATCCGGAAGGGAATATTTCACATATTTACCCAATGTATAACCTTTGCATGTATCCGTTTGCTCCAGTTTTCCCTTGGGAAGTCCGGTGAAATCTGTTACATGATCTTCATGGCTCCATGGTGCAAGTGGCCCAATCTTCTATGCCATAGCTCACCAACATCTTTGCTCTGCACCATCTCACCTTTGGAACTCAATGCAGCATAGTCATCTACCTCTAGCTTGTAGAGATTGTTTTCTCGAATCCCGATTCGCTTGGTCTATCGATTGTTGATATGCCTCAAGAATACTTTTCCTTTACTAAAGAGTACATCATAACCTTTATCTTCTAGCATAGCAACAGACACAAGATTCTTCTTTAGACCTAGTACATACTTTACATCTGTCAAGGTGAGAGGAGCTCCATGCTCCCTTTGAAACAAAACTGTACCTTCACCTAAAACATGGTACTTTCCATCATTTCCATCTCGATCTAGATCTGGAGATCCTTCTCCTCCAAGGTACTAAAAAGATTCTTGTCACCTGAAATATGGAATGAAGCTCGACTATTCTGGTACGACACACATCCCACCATGGATGAAACCTTGCATGCGATAAGAGACAATTCCAACTCAAACTGTGAGGCCAGTGCCTCACCATTAGATCCCTTTGAGGATCCTTCTTGGATTTCTTCTATGGAAAATTTGTAGCATAATGGCCCACTTCATGACAATGAAAGAATCACACTTTCAATTTGTCAAACTTCTTCCCACCATGGGAAGAACTGGATTTGGGATGGGACACCTTCCCTTTCCCTTTCCTTGCCTTACTCACTAAGGCTAGATTTTCCTCATCATCTTGCTTTGATGAGGATCCATAACTAATGCTTCTTCTTATCTCCTCCTGCATCAGATCCGACCACAGTTGTTACCAATCTAGCAGCTTTTCTCTTCCATTAACCGAGTCTTGGTAGCTATGCCAACTCTTAGGAAGATGGAGGAGTGCAAGAATCACCATATCATCATCGGTTGTCGTGATCCCTAAAATTCCAAGCTCATCCCTGCAGGTGGTGAGCTTGTTCAGATATATAGAGATCATGTCGCCCTTTTCACACTTGATTTTCCGAAGCTTGTATTTCAACACCACCTTCCTCTGATCACTGTTGTTTTGATATATATCTTTCAATGTTTTCCACATCGAAAATGGTGTCTCCTTCCCAAGGAAGCTCAAGACAATGTGGTCTCGAACTCCCTCTAGGAGGATTCTCCTTGCTCTAGCGACACATTCCTTCCATTTCACCAATTCTGTAGCATTAGCTATTGCCAGCTGGGGGCTTCTTGATCAATGAAGTACTTTAGACTGTTGTCCTCTAATACTACTTCCATGTGATCCTTCCACGCTATATAATTCGACCTTCCATCAAGGGTGTACTCGAGTTTTAAATTGTTGAACGCCATTGGTGAAATTGAGATGTGATAAGAGCTCGATTTCTATATTCAGGAACCTCAAACTTCAAATTTATCCCTTCTTGTATACTTTTCTTCACTTTGATAACCTTCACTCTAATACTGTGTAGAAATCCCACTGTTAATCAATAGATTATGCAATATACTAAAGCAAAATACAAAATCTACTTCTACAACAAACTTGTGAAAGCTTAATCAAATATGAGCAAGATCAATTAGAACACATATAACAGATGAAGAGAAATCAATCACACATGAACATAGAAGAATACTCTAGGGAAATCCTCAGCTAAGAACCTTGATCTCTGTATTATCATACAAGTGGAAATATTTTCATACTAGACAAAGAATCAGCTCGCAAGGTATCATGCTCTCTCTACAATTGAACAATACAACTGAGAGATTGAATAGACATAAGATATGACTTCCTTCAACCCTCCAAGCCTCCTATTTCCTTGCCCAGTTTTCCTTGGGGTCCAATGTTGCCACCTGTGTGAATTGGCCTCATCATACACTCACCAAACCCAAAAGTAACTATGCAATCTCCAAGGAAAGAATTCCTTCTGCATGCAAGAGATATCCAGCATGGTATATTCTTGCAATTTATAGTACATTGTCCCATCATCTGATCTCAATTGGGTCTCTCTCTGAACTGACATGCATGAGCTATTTATGAGAGAATATTAAGTTATCTGAAGTGCAGCAGTTACATGCATTTATGCATTAACTAACTGAACTCACAATTAGTTGAACAAACTATTTGAACTAATCTAACTTGACTTAACTCAGTTAACTGGGCTAAATAATTACAAATCAAATTACAACTCATCATTATCTCTTTAACTAAGGGATAAATTTCTCAATCAATGGGATAATTGTTGCATGTCCCCACATAGACTTCATGTTTGATTTTCAACAACTAATTAACTCGATGAATTAATTAATTATTAATCAAACATTTTCTAAGGACAAATTCAAATTTTACTTCTCTATTTTAGTTCAGGGACTAACTAAAATGGGAAGGTATCACAAAATGCTGTTTATGGTAGTGCTATTTTTAGCACTTCTATATTTAGCATTTATTGTTGCTATTTTCAACACTATTTGTTTGAAAATACCTAATTTTGAAGATTATGTTCTACAAGATGTACTTTATATTGCATGGTTTTAGCAAAATTTGATGTGTCTTATCCATATTCTACAACAAGGGGCATTCTATTCATATATTTGATGTCATCATCAAGATAAGAATGTGGGTATTATCAAGGAGAGAATGAACCATTGGATCACTTCATGTCTAGAACATATCGTGACCGTCAGATTGTATGTTACAAATGTACATAGTAAAGAAACATACTTTACCTAACTCTACACTAGACCAAGTTATACTTAACTATTTCCTATGTGTCTGAATATCCTAACATCCCCCATTAAGAACAACTTGGGATAGGATTGAAGGATGTACAAATATGACACAATATGAGAAGGAAGGGTGCATTAGAACCTATTAAGAAGAGCATTTGATCATGCACTTGTGATGACCATCGTGGAAGAAGGTACACTTTTAAAATTAAATGGTACTTCATCTACTAATTCTCATTAAAGTTATGCTCTTTTGGCACAACAATGTGATATCCTATCTCCCAGCTTGTTGTGGCTTGATCGATTTGCTCACATCAATTATGGAAGCATAATAATTATGTAAAAGCAAGGTATTAAAGGTCTTCTAATAGTAACAAGAAATATTATACCTTGTGATGCTTGTATTATAGGAAATCATTGTAAACAACCTTTTCATAGTTCTTCTTTCATATCTTCACGAAAATTTGGTCTCATACATTCAGATTTATGTCCACCTATGCTTCTTGCAACTACAAATGGAAATAAATATTTGCTGACATTTATTGATGATTACTCGAGAATGTGTTGGGTGTATTTATTAAAGAATAAGTCACAAGTGTTTGATGTTTTAAAAAAATTTCATTTGGTGATTAAAAATGAAACTCAACAGAATATAGGCATTCTCAAAACTAATAATGGTGGCAAGTAAACTTCTCATGTTTTTGAACAATATTTGAAGGACAATGGAATCAAACATCAGACTACCATACCTTATAATCGATAATAGAATGGCATCATAGAACATATGAATAGAACATCTCTTAATATGTTTAGATCTATGATGTTCTTTAAGAATGTTAAGTTGACGTTTTGCGGAGAAGAAGTACTTTCTACAGCTTATATTCACAATCGTTGTCCTTCATCTGTTATAAATGATAAATCTCCTGATGAAATGTGGTATAATCGTCTTCCTGCTATTCAACATTTTAGAGTATTTGGTTCTCTAAGATATGCATTAATTCCTAAACATCAGCACAACAAGTTAGGTGCTAGGAGTCGCAAATGTATTTTCTTTCGATATTATGCTACTTTCAAAGCATATAGATTGTATGATGAGGAGAACAAGAAGTTCATTCTTTCCAGAGATGTTATTTTCCCTGAATAAGATAAAAGTAATTCTGTTGTTGCTAAGTGACTGACTCATTTGGAGAAATCTGCATCTAAGAAGTTCTATTTTGAATCTAATAATGTTGTTCCACACACTAAAGGGGGGGTTTTGATTATGGATTAGTTTATGGTTATTCCATATTTAACCCATTAGAATGTTATTGCTGAAGAAAATTTGGATGATAGTAATGTTTTTATAGGACCAGAAATTGTTGTTGAAGAGCCTATCCTTGAGCCTATTTTTCAAGAGGAGCAACCATCACAACCACTTCAACAACCTTTACAAAGATATACACGTGCTCAAAAAGTTTCAAGAAAGTATGATGATTTTGAAACATGAATTTCTTCTAAAGGTGATTCCGGTAATGTTTCTCATGACTGTGAATTCAATCATTGTACAATTAGTGAACCTAATTGTTTTGAAGAAGCTACTAATTGTGATGATTGGAAGGATTCAATGCAAAAGGAATATGATGCACTTATTAAGAATGGAACTTGGAGGTTAGTGTATCCTCTTGCAGGTGTAAAACCCATTGGTTGCAAATGGGTGTATAAGATCAAATATAAAGCAGATAGTTCACTTGATAAATAAAAGGAAGGACTTGTAGTAAAAGGTTATGCTTGAAAGGAAGGCATTGAATACATAGAGAGATTTCCTCCTACAGAAAAATGGGGCACAACTAGAACTCGGTTTTCTCTTGCAACTCAGAATAGCTGGAAGATACACCATATGGATGTTAAAAAATCTCTTTTGAATGACGATTTGAAGGAGGATGTTTATATGTTTTAGCCTGAAGGATTTTCTGATAAAGGCAAAGAACAAAAGGTATGCAAATTGGATAAGGCTTTGTATGGACTGAAACAAGAATCTCATGCATGGTATGAAAAGTTAACTGAACACCTTGTCAAGTTGAATTATAAGTTATTTGATCTGGATGGTGCAAATATTTTTGTTATGAAAATTAGAAAGTCAGTTTTATATTTGGTTGTGTATGTAGATGATTTGATGATCACAGGAAACAATGATGACTATATACGTTGATTAAAAGAGAATTATTGAAAGTTTTTGACATGACAGATTTGGGTTTATTACATTATTATTTAGGGATTGAAGTTTATCAGAAACCCAAATATATTTTCATTTCTTAGAAAAAGTATATTGGATAGATATTGGATAGATTTGGGATGCAAGACTGTAATCCTGTCGCTACTCCTATGGAGTAGAATTTGAAGCATACTTCCACTGACGGAAGTATGTTTGAAGATCCAAAAAAGTATATGAAACTTGTTGGAAGTTTGAATTTTCTAAATACTACTCAACCGAACATAGCTTTTGTTGTATGGATACTTTCCAAGTTCATGCATAAGCCATGTGAAGGTCATTGGAATTAAGCAAAGTGAGTTCTCAAGTATTTTAAAGGCACTTGAATATATGGCATCAAATTTTCCAAAGTTATAGATTTCCATCTCACTGACTATTCATATTTTGATTTTGATGGAGATAAGGAGAATGGAGTCTCTACTTCTGGTTATTTTATGATTCTTCCATCAACAACCATCAGTTGGAGATCACACAAGAAATCTATTCCTGCTGATTCTACCATCGAAGCCAAATATGTTGCAAGAGCTCAAGCTACAAAAGAAATCATTTGGATTCACAAAATACTTTAAGACTTGTAGGAGAAACAGAAGGCTTCAACTCCACTACTTGTCGATAACTCTTCTGCAATTCAGTCGGCAAAGAATCCTAATTTTCATGATCAAATCAAGCATATTAACACCAAATATCACTTGATTCGACATTATGTAGAGGCCAAATTTATTTATATGATGCATTGTTAAGAAGCAAAGGATTGATGTCTTCATAGGTACTTTAAAGGATAATGCAAAAGACGCATAAGACATCAATCCTATGAAGACATGATATATTAGAATTATGCATAAGAATTATAGGCCAAAGTTATTCATATGATGCATAAGACATCAATCCTATGAAGACATGATATATTAAAATTACAAAACGAAGTGCAACAAATTGCACTCGCATAAAAAGTATCAGAAAATAAGATGGATGGTTTAAAGAAAGATGTAGAATCTAAGATGGATGGTTTAAAGAAATGCGTGGAAGCTAAGATGGATGGTTTAAAGAAAGGTGTAGAAGTTAAGATGAATGACGTGGAAGCTAAGATGGACGACGTGGAAGTTCAGATGGCTGGCATCGAAGCTAATATGGACGATTTGAAGACAAGAATGGAGATTTGAAGATAGATTTGAAGACAAATTCGACAAAGTTTCTAGAAGAAATTATTACTGATGGCAAAAGAGTAGTAAAAGAAAATCATGATGAGAAAAAAATAAATGTTAATCATGATTTCATAGACTCCCAAAGGCCTCCCACCTAAACGTGATCATGATCATGCTATGAATTTGATTCCAAGAAGTGTTCCTCCAAACATCAGGCCTTACAGATATCCCTATGTCCAAAAGAGTGAAATTGAACATATGGTTGAAGAAATGCTAGAGGATGGTATAATTCAACCTAGTCAAAGTTCTTTCTCTGCTCCATTAGTATTAGCTCACAAGAAGGATGGATCATGACACATGTGTCCAGATTATAGGGAGCTCAACAAGCTCACTTTTAAAGATAAATTTCACATTCCTGTCATTGATGAATTATTGGATGAATTGCATGGATCAATTTACTTCACCAAGTTTGACCTTCGTTCAGGATATCATCAAATAAGAATGAAGACTGAAGACATTCTGAAAACAACATTTATAACTCGTGAGGGTCATTATGAATTTCTGGTCATGCCTTTTGGCCTTACTAATGCACCTTCTACATTTCAAGGTTTGATGAATTCCATTTTCAAACCCTTCCTTAGAAAATTTGTGTTAGTATTTTTTGATGATATACTAATCTACAACAAGTCTTGGAAGGATCATATACAACATGTTGACATGGTGCTCAAACTATTGGAGGAGAAGCAATTATATACAAAAATATCCAAATGTTTGTTTGGAGTACAAGAGGTGGAATATCTGGGTCATATTATATCTCATGAAGGTGTTAAGGTAGACCCTAGAAAAATTAAAACCATTAAGGAATGGAAAATCCCCACATCCATAAAGCATTTATAAGGATTTCTTTGGTTGACAGGGTATTATCGCAAGTTTGTTAAGAATTACGGGAGAATAGTAGCACCTCTAACAACATTATTGAAGAAAGATGCATTCTCATGAACTCCAGAATTTCATCTAAAACAGGCCATCATGGAATGTTCATTATAACACTTTCTCTACGCAGTTTTAGAAGCTAACAAAAAAACCCATTTGTGAAGAAATCGGTCTAAACCTGGGTTCTGAATTTCAGATCTTGTCTCTCGACAGTTTTAGAGATATAGTCTAAGGAAGTTAGGGTTTTTGTAGACCCAAGAATTACATTCCAAACAGGTCATCTTGGGAAAGTCATCATAACTGTCTCTCTGAGCATCAGATTACAATTTCGTTAGAAGTTATAGAAAGATGACGAACTATAGTTTCTTGTATATATTTTTCAGATCCAAAGGCAAAAATAGTGACACGTGGAACTTCATACAAGTATGCTCTTCTGAAAAGGTATATAATCAGGTCATCTTGGGAGATTATGCATCTCTTTCTTGGACAATCCAATTTTGATCAGACTGGTGGCATTTAAAAGAGGACATAGAGGGCTATTGTAGATCACAATTTTAGAACTAGAGGAGCCAAAATTACAGAGTTATAGTTGTTTCAAGATCGAGCTCCTAAAATCAAGAAAAAGTGATATGAGGAAGTTTGTTGGCAAGTATCCGGTAAATTGGATACTACAGATGGAGCAATATTTTGATCTACATGAGGTCAAATTGTTACAAGAGGTACGTATTGCATCTTCATATTTAGAACTGGATCAATTTTTATGGTGTAAAGGGCTTTGTTCTCATAAACCACTTGTTACATGGTCAATTTTCATGGAGTAAATGATAGAACATTATGGGGATACAAAGAGAAACACCTTCTTTAGTCAATTGATAAATCTCGAACAAAAGTGTTCAATCGCAGAGCACATTGAGGACTTTCAAAAATTGAATATAAGGGTAAATGATATTCCAGAGAAGCCAAGGATTGATGTCTTCATAGGTACTTTATAGGATAACATTCAACATGAGGTTTGTCTTTGGGAACCTGATTCATTGGAGAAGGCATTTAGGTGGGCAAGAAAAATTGAAAGCGAAATTATGTAAACAAGGAATCCCACCACTCTTGACTATAATTATGGAAACGTTTCTTCTCCTAGCCTTCCACAACCTACAAGGTTTACACCACAATAATTGGAAGAAAAAATAGAAAAAGGGCTTTGTTAAAATTGTGATAGCAAATGCACTAAATGTCATAAGTGTCCTGAGAAGAAATTATTTTACATAAAGTATGAAGAGGAGGAAGAAAAGCATCAAGAAACATCAAAAGAAGAGGATATACACTAGGACCCAACCCCACGGGAAGAAGAAATGAATCCGACCATATCTTGTCAAGCATTGGCAAGAATTACCACTCCTCAGACTCTCAAGATAGAAGGACATATCAAGAAGAAAAAGGTTCAAGAAGTGAAATATCACATCAAGAAAGAAGAAATGAATCCAACCATATCTTGTAATTCATTGCCCGAAATTACCACTCCTCAAACTGTCAAGATAGAAGCACATATCAAGAAGAAAAATATTCAAGAAGTGAAAGATCACTTCGAGCATCAAGAAATGAATCCGACCATATCTTGTAAAGCATTGGAAGGAATTACCACTCCTCAAACTCTCAAGATAGAAGGACATATCAAGAAGAAGAAGGTTCAAGAAATGAAAGATCACATCGAGCATCAACAATAAGTTCTCCAACTTTTAAAGGATAATGCCACTTTCATGAAAAATCGAATGAAACAACAGGTAGATCAACATTGCAGTGAAAAACGTTTTGGTGTAGGTGATTGGGTATTTTTACGGCTACATCTCAAGCAATCTATTTATGAGAAGGAAATGTTGGAAATACTACATGCAGTTAAGAAATGGAAACCTTACCCAATGGAAAGACACTCCAAGGCAAAAATGGATCATGACAGTATTAAATACTTTTTAGAACAAATATTATCTTTAGAAGAACATAAAAAATGGATGTCGGGTTATTACTTTGACATGATCTACAGAAAAGGGAAGAAAATTTTTGTTTTAGATTCACTCTCAAGAAAGGATGAGGATGTGGAAGCATTGTTTTGTGCTATTTCTATTATCCAACTAGATTGGATAAACGAAGCAAGGGATGAATAGAAGAAGGACAAATAAGTGTGGCCACTCATTCAAAAGTTGTAGAATATCCCAATTCAAACAATATTGCTAGAACTTGAAGAGGAAGGAAAAATCATATTGGAACCTAGAGCAGTCACAAAAAAAGAACCTGATAGCTACAAAATCAATCAATTTCAGAGTATCTCATCATGTGGAAGAAGCTACCCACAGAAGATTCCACATGGGAGGACAAGAATTTTATACAGAAGTGTCAAGAACTACTCAAGCATTGAGGACAACACTTTTTGAAGGAGAGGGGCATGTTAGGCCCTTATATTACTAATGTAACCCCTTATTGTTATTAGTACAACCCCCTTATTATATTGTTGTACCCATGCAATCCCCATATTGTTATTGTGGCCCATAGAAGCCCACTATTGTTATTATTGTGCCCTTACATTATTATTGTTATGTCGGCTCTGATTATATTATGACCCCTTAAACTCCTATACATAGAAAGGTGGTCTTGTCATTTGTATCATCCAAGAAGCGTTCCTTTATGTAATTTAAAGGAGGTTTCCCCCTCGAAGAGGCTAAATTCTAAGGCATTGATCTATCTTTTTTATCTTTTTGTGAACTGGTTTCATAACAATAAATAGCTTTGTGCACCACAAAATACTATTTAGAGCAAAAATAATGATAATAGTAATGGTATCAATATTTTATGATTCAGAGTAATGTTATTGATAATGTAATAATAAACATCAACATGCTTAGTATAAGTATAAATCAATAATTCTTCATTAACCAATCTCACAATAATTCTTCATTAACTAATCCCACATCAATATCTATATTTTATAAATCACATTAGTTATATCATAGATACAAAGAGTATCAATGTATAGATACTCTTATAAATATTATATATTGAACGTCATCCATTTGTGCGATGTCAATAATGAACATGTACGGCAAATAAGTGCATGATAACTTTTCTGCACCCCATTGCTTGTATATTGAGTATGCGTTAGTGCTATGTTAGCGACGAAAATGTACTCATTTTAGAAATAATGAAAATACTTCAATCTATGTTTAATGCCATAATTTCCTATGCACCCCATTGTTTATGTATTGAGTATACATCAATGCCATGTCAGTGATGAAAATGTACTCATTTTAGAAATAATGAAAATACTTCAATATATGTTTAATGCCCATAATTCTTTATGTGCTATTTAATATTTATGTGCTATTTAATATTTTCACAAGTATGATTTGTTTTTATTTATAAATTTTTTAATATTGGTACATTTTATAATATATCGATTTTTATATTTTAATTAATGTATTTGGATACCATCATAATATTAATATATTATAGCATTAACATAACATTAAGGTATTGTATTATTAAAATAAATATATTCATTAATTACATGTATGTTTATTCTTGTAATAATGCAAATCATTTATATATTTAACTAGTAAACTTAAATATAATAAGAAACCCATTGTTATGTTAGATGGGGCAATACAAAGTCCGATATTAAAAGATATTTTATTGAGATAAACCAACATTTTAAAATATAAAACTTGTACCTTTAAATTATATTGTTGGTCATTCATCACTAAAAATGATGTTAGTGTTTCAGCTACTTACATGCACCATTTACCAAGAATATTGTACTTATATTATTTACAATGTTATTTTCATTAGATAAAGATAATCTAATGAATCTAACGTAACAAGTATATTGACATTATATTATAATATGCATGATAGTGGAAAATTACAAACTTATTCTAACATTGAATGCTTCATGAATAATAAACAATTTTTAAATTTATGTCTATGCAATGTTGCAACTTTAGATGGATCTTCAATGTATGGCATAAGGAACTTGTAGAAGACATCCCTGGACAATTGCAATTTGAGTGAAATATAGCCATGTGTGTTAGTTTGAGTGGTTTAGAGCTAGATGTGGTTCCTCCAACAATTTGAAAATCATGAATTTTGACCTGAACTCCATCCACTTAGATTTAGGTGCCATGATCAATGTTAATGGTATACCATGATTACCATTGACAAGTCAAATGGAAGCACTTTAAGGACTTTCTAAGATTTTTTCTTGGTAAATAATTAACTCAAATATAATATCATAATAAATATAAAATATTAACTAAGTAAAAGTAATTATTTATCATAGTTTTCACATTTAATTATTTTATTCCTTCTTATTCAATCATAAATGATGAATCCATTCCATTTCATTTTATTTTCTACAACAATATACAATTGAAAATGAAGAATTTCATGCAACTAAAATAATTGGTTACACATAAAAAAGTCAATGATTATATAATTTTGATGCACATTGTTGTTGGGATAAGTTTTCCCATAATTTAGTTACTCTTTAATTATTTTACTATCACTTATTACACTTATGTAGATACCGCCAATAGCATGTCATGGATACCATCATATCTAATGTCTTTAAATTTCATAATTTTTATAAAGAACAAAATATTAATAAAAATTCCCTAAAATTTCTATGAGATAAAATATACAAAGAAAAAGGGGAGGTGAGTGTGAGGGGAGATCATCTTTTTATATTGAAACAAATCAAGAAATAGTCTATGCTTGGGGAATTAGTGAAGCATCTAACTACAAGGTAGATATTTTAAAGTCTTGTCTTACTCGAGGAAAATTTTATGGTTCCATACGTATCATAAAGTGCAAAAACCTTGGAAAATCTTACTAATTCTTTAAATGATAACCATAAAATATTTAGAAATATTTCTATATAATATTCAAATTGTTAATGATTTTATATTATTTTTAGGAAAAAAATGATACTTTTTAGAGTAAAACACGAATGCTATAGAATTTGGGCATATCGTTTTAAATAAGAATGAAAATGTATAATTCCTTTTTTGGAAAAGAAATGTAAAACTATCTTCTGGGTGAAATTTATCCCCTCAAAGTTTCCCAAAACTTACTTAAGGAGACAAGAATCATATTCCCAACTATGATAGGTGATTCTAATATATTAGTGCATTACTCATAATCCAATTCAATTCTAAATGGTATTCAGTTATATCACTTCATTCTAAGAATGCAAGCTTCAGAGAAAAGTTTGAGACATTAAAAATTCATCCAAGTTTAACTTAAACACAACTATAGAGTAGAAACCAAAGACAGTATTAGAGTTGAAACAGGAGAAGGAATAATCAAAATAAATAGATTATGTATTTCCATCCCCTCACATGAAATTTAGAACTTATACAATTGTGTGCACATCATAAATTCCATAGTCCATCCAAGCACATGATCATGGAGAGGTTTGGCCGGTGGCTAGATCCCTCGAGTTGATCTACCTAGATTTTCATATCGATGTAGTAGTTAGTTACTATCTGTGAACCACATTAAAAAATGTGATAATACAGAGGGAATTAAAGAAACCAAGGAAGTGCACATCCTAAGCTATACCTTTGAGCATGCAAAAAGCTCTATTAAGGATGTGGTTATGTGGAAGGTTATCCAATGTGGGTTGTATTTTTCTTATTATGAGGTTCTACTACTTTATGTTTATAGCAGTTCTCCATAGTCTAGTATATTTGACTTGTACAAGAGGTAAATGGACTATTCACCCTCCCAATATAACAATATGTTATAGAGGACTCTTTACAAACTTCTATGGAATTAATTTATGTATAACTCTCTTTGCATTGTCATGTATTCTTATAAAATAGGGTCACTTATAGTAGGTTTGTACATCTTATATCATGTGAGAAAATAGTGGTAAGAAGATGCATAATGGGCTAGGAGCTTCAAGTATGGAAGACCTAGTGTAACCTCACTATTTCATCCAAATATTGATTGAGTTGGATGGAGAAATGGAACTAAAAATTATCCATGGAAGCATAGTTCCCTAACTGGTCAGAAAAGGAAATTGATTTTTTATGAGAGATTTTTCGGCGAAAATCACATGAGATACCATTTGTTTAGAAATTTTTTGGCGAAATCACATAATTGATCATTTGATGACGCGTTTCGAACCAACTAGTGTGGTTCATTGTCAGGACAAGTTGAAGATACAGATCCAAATCAGCGTGTTAAATAGTCTAAGCAGAGACTCCAACGGCTAGAAAGACTAACGGCTATTCTTCAACTAATGGACCCCAGTCAAACCTAAAATAATCTTAATATTTTATAATTATTATTACATCTATGGAGTCAAGAAAACTGGGTAAAATAAACCAGAAAAGAGGTTAGATATTAAATTTACCTATTTAATTATTTAAATTATTAATAAGTATATATATATTATTAATATCCTCCATACCTATTATAATAACTAAATTTAATGATAAGTTTATTAGATTATTAAAATAAATTACTAGAAAATTGTAGTTACTAAAAATAAATAGGTTCATGGTTAGTTTTCAAAACTAAACCATTTAATTATTTAATTTATTATTATAAACATATATATATATATATATATATATATATATATATATATATATATATATATATATATATATATATATTATAAAGATATCCAACTAAATATATAGGAAATATATATAAAGATATTACTATCTTACAATACCTAATATATATTATTTTTTGTTTAAATATATAAATATATATACATATATATATCTATATATAATAATATATTTATTTAAATATATTATATATATATATATAATATATTTTATAAATTATAACATCAAATAAATTGATAGTATATCTTTTATTTAATGATTGATAAAATAGTTTTTATCTTTTACTATTATTTAGTGAGGTAAGTTTAAATTAATTTTTATTTAATATATATATATATATATAAAAATATATATATATTTTAAATGGAAAATTAATATGAAATAGTTTCGACAATGCATATTTTAATCTATTCATTAATTTTCAATATACCCTTAAACATCGCATTATGATGATAAAAATCTAAGGCAAATCGAAAGCTAAATAAAAACTTCCCTTCTAAGGTTATTAAAATTCCTATAAACCAAACGCTTACTAAATTAACCCCAAGATGCCAACATTAAAACCCTTCGAATAATAGGGAAATAGGGGGGAAATAAATCAAACCATAAGGTCGAAATTTCACAGAAGAACAAACTAGATACGGAGAAAAGCAAAAAACAACAAACCCCACGGAAAACAACTCTTAAGGAAGGGAAACAAGAAACTCAGAGACCTTACCAAGAAGGGACCACAGAGGCTAGGAAGATAGGGCTGGGACACAGCAGCTACTGATCTTCCAGCCATCATCCCTATTAAGATTAATCGGCCTTTTTTCAATCTCCAGGGCCTCCCTAAACTTGCGATGGTGAAACTGAGCAACTCTAGCAATGACTTGAGCCTCTTCGATACATACATGATGCATCGTCTTCTCGGCATGCTCCGCTAGGGCTGAGGATTTGATCCTCCCATGCCTCAAGTCAGCTGAATGCTCGCTAATCCTCTGATTGATAGAATGACCTGTCTCTCCAATATAGGGAATCTCGCAAGAACAAGGGATGACATAGACGCCCTTCATGTCTTTAGGGTCAATAGGATCTTTTACAGATCTGAGGGAGCTACAGATAGTATCAAGAGGTCTAAAAGTTGCGGGCACAGCAAACTTTCTCAGAATCCTCACAATCCTATCCGTGGTCCCTTGGATATAGGGAAGGTTAACTCCCATGACATGATCATTAGGATCCCTACGGATAGACGGCTCCTTCTTAGCCTTGAGGAAGGCCTTTTGACCTAGGTGTCTATCATATCCATTTTTCACAAAGACATCTAGGAGATGAGCCTTCTCCTTTTCTAAGTTCTCTTCATCAGAAATTCTAACAGCATGGGTGGCAAGCGTGCTTAGAACACCTATCTTTTGAGCTGGGAAATGATGGGAAGAAGCATGCAAGTATTGCTCAGTATGCGTCTTCTTCCTAAACACTTCATGAGAGAATGAACCATCCGCTTTCTTAGAGATGAGAACATCTAAGAACGGAAGACAACCGTTGTCTTCCTTTTCCATCATGAATTTTATGGCGGCGGACTGGTTATTAAGATGATTGAAGAAAAGATCCAGCTCATCAGGACCATGAGACCAGACAACACTAGTGTCATCTACGAATCTTTTCTAAAGCTTAGGAAGGAGACGAGAAGAGGCCAAAGCCTTAGACTCAAAATCTTCCATAAAGAGATTGGCGACTACCGGGGACAAGGGGGAGCCCATGGCAACCCCACAAGTCTGTTCATAGAACTCCCCTTCGAAGCTGAAAAAGGTGGAGGTGAGGCAAAGCTCAACCAATTTCGCCGTATCCTGGTCTGTGAGCTTATAAATCACCTTCATGGCCTCATTGATAGGAATACAGGTGTAAAGAGAGACCACGTCGAAACTTACCAGAATGTCCTCGGGCTCCAGCTTAACCCTTTTTAGATCATCAATAAAGGAAGCCAAGTCTTTGACGAAGGACTCAGTATGACCAACCAAGGGCCTCAATTTTGCGGCAAGGAACTTGGCTAGGAGGTAAGTTGGACCACCTATGGTGTTGACAATGGGCCTCAAGGGGACCCCTTCCTTATAGACCTTCGAAAGGCCATAAATCCTGGGAGCAATGGGGTTTCCCTCAATAAGCTTCTAGGATAGAGGATTAGTGGAATTGCAAGACTTTATTGCCAGAGCGACTGCTCTGGATACCTTCTTAAGGGGATTCTTTGAAAGCTTCTTGTAACTTCCACTATTACAAAGATGATCGAGCATCTTACTCCTGTAATCACTCCTATCCATAATGACGGCAGCCCCACCTTTATCAGCTTTCAAGACCACTATTTCCCGATTCTTATTCAAGGCCTTCAAAGCCTCAAACTCAGTCTTGCTGATATTGCTACGGGGAGGCTTAGCCCTCCTTATGGCCACGGCACAATCCGGCCTAATTGTGTCTTTAATCTTATCCAGAAGGTTCTTAATTCCAAATTCAACATCACAAATGATTTCATCAACCGGGATTTTCCTGGGTGCTAAGGCAAAGTTAAGACCCTTACCTAAAAGACTAAAGACCGTCGGCGGAAAGGAGAAACTAGACAGATTCAACACCTTATTTCCCTGCCTCGAAACACTCTCAGAACTACCCTTGACCCCAATACTATCGCTACGGCTACTAATCCCATAATAAGCTACATCATTACGACCCCCTATATTATTCTTAAATTTATTAAATTTACAACTATTGTTCGTAACCAAACCAAATTCAACTTTATTATTATTATCATAATCATTCTTTAGGAAATCTTCATTAATATTATTAACAAGTTTATCTCCAATAATACCCTCGCCCTTACCTTTACCAATACTATTATAACCATCTTTATTTTTACCCTCAAAATAGTTAATAAGATCATTCTTACTAATATTATTAATACCACTATTTATGACAAAGTTATCGCCCCCACCATTCATGTTGAAAACAAGACCATCAACCATAATACTATCTCCCTTACGGTTATTATTATAATTGTTATCAAAGTCGTTTAAAAGTACATTCGAATTTATATTATTAACACTACTCCCTACTCTAATAAAATCACCCCCACCATTCTCGTTAAAGACACCAGAACGAACACCCGCATTTTCAAAAAACTTACCCACATAGTCACTTACCGCATCGTTCTCAATGGGTAACCGCCCTCCATCCTCCGCAATCTGCTGATGGGAATCCGCCAAGTGCATAAAACCAACGTCCGATTTGGAGCCTGCGTGGGCTGAACTGTCCAGACCTGCGTGAAACATAACCGAATCACCATCAATCTGACATTTCTTGCCAGATGAATCACCAGCAACCACACCGGAAACGCTGACCTGAGATTTCGGAAATTACTCAACCGAATCCGCATACAACTCATCCGAATTTACAACTAAACTGGCCGGGTCTTTCTGATCTGCCGCGTTTGGAATGACCGGACCTGCGTGTAACATAACCGAATCACCACCACTCAAACATTTCTTACCAAATGAATCACCAGCAACCACCGCGGATACGATGGCTCGAGAATTTGGATATTGCCCAATCAAGTCCGCAGACAACCCATCCAGATTTTTAAATGAACTGGCCGGGTCATTCAGATCTACTGCGTTTAGAATTCGGGAAGGCTTGCTCAGACCCAAAGTAAACCCTTGAGACTGTCCAACCCCGATGGAACCCGTAACGTTCTGCCCATAATCCACACCACCTTGCGGGGGCTGACATCCAACACCGAGAGAGACGCGAGCGATAGGACCTGTACCTAGACTCGTCAAGATAACCTCCACACTGGAATTTCCTTTCAGCCGATCGGATCTTGAGGTGGGTGGATCAGGACAGCCTGCAAACGAGCTGCCCAGAACCCAAGACCTCAGGGAGGCGACTTGATTAGCAGAGATTCGACTCCCTGCACCCAAATCGGAAGAACGAACTGAGCCCAGATTAGAGCACCCAGTGAGTTTATTAAACTTGGCAGACTGCCTCATCTTCAGCAATTCTTCCAATCTTATGGACTTCAATGCCGAACATGCATCGATTCTGGACTAGAGAGAAGCCGGGAAATTATTCGATAGCTCCAGATGAGCAGCCAAAAGAAGCCTGGACAGATGATCCAAAACCTTCCTTACCCTGCAAATCTCAGATCTGACCAACCCTAAATTAGCCTTCAGAAAAACACATTGATTCCTAGGAATATTGAGGCTATGCTTAATCCTAGCAAAACTAGGAATAACCGAAGAGTCTCTGCATCATTTAAGAAATACTAGATCAGACTTCAACTTTGTGACCTGCATGCGTGTCCGCTCGAAACGATGAACCTTTTTAGCAGCGGCTTCTCCCTGCAGGGAAATTATCAAAGAATTTAGACTTCTGTGATCCATAATTTGTTTAGAAATTTTTTGGTGAAATCACATAATTGATCATTTGTCGACGTGTTTCGAACCAACTAGTGTGGTTCATCGTCAGGACAAGTTGAAGATACAGATCCAGATCAGCGTGTTAAATAGTCTAAGCAGAGACTCCAACGGCTAGAAAGACTAACGACTATTTTTCAACTAATGGACCCCATTCAAACCTAAAATAATCTTAATATTTTATAATTATTATTACATCTACGGAGTCAAGAAAACTGGGTAAAATAAACCAGAAAAGAGGTTAGATATTAAATTTACCTATTTAATTATTTAAATTATTAATAAGTATATATATTATTAATATTCTCCATACCTATTATAATATGAAGGGCGTCTATGTCATCCCTTGTTCTTGCGGGATTCCCTATATTGGAGAGACAGGTTGCTCTATCAATCAGAGGATTAGCAAGCATTCAGCTCACTTGAGGCATGGGAGTATCAAATCCTCAGCGCTAGCGGAGCATGCCGAGAAGACGATGCATCATGTATGTATCGAAGAGGCTCAAGTCATTGCTAGAGTTGCTCAGTTTCACCATCGCAAGTTTAGGGAGGCCCTGGAGATTGAAAAAAGGCCAATTAATCTTAATAGGGATGATGGCTGGAAGATCAGTAGCTGTTGGGTCCCAGCCCTATCTTCCTAGCCTCTGTGGTCCCTTCTTGGTAAGGTCTCTGAGTTTCTTGTTTCCCTTCCTTAAGAGTTGTTTTCCGTGGGGTTTGTTGTTTTTTGCTTTTCTCCAGATCTGGTTTGTTCTTCTGTGAAATTTCGACCTTATGGTTTGATTTATTTCCCCCCTATTTCCCTATTATTCGAAGGGTTTTAATGTTGGCATCTTGGGGTTAATTTAGTAAGCGTTTGGTTTATAGGAATTTTAATAACCTTAGAAGGGAAGTTTTTATTTAGCTTTCGATTTGCCTTATATTTTTATTATCATAATGCGATGTTTAAGGGTATATTGAAAATTAATGAATAGATTAAAATATGCATTGTCGAAACTATTTAATATTAATTTTCCATTTAAAAA
>APFE030661462.1:0-16010 GCA_000404065.3 Pinus taeda | reverse complement strand
CTACCACCACCCACTCATTCTTCGAATGTCGTAAAAGGAAAAATCTATTTCTGACCGTTTCAAAAGCAGACGATATAAGCACATTCTCACACACCGGATACTGCATTGCCTTGAACTGTTTCTTGGGGTGTTTCTGTTCTGCTTCTATGCTTTCAGTTGATTTCTTTGTTCTTTTTAATTTCTGGTTTCCTACTCTGCACTGCATTACACTGCATTGCCTTGAATGGTTTATTTATTCATGCATGCTGGTTTTTTTTGGGTGTTTCTGCTCTGGTTGGATGCTATGTTATATGTTCTTTTCTTTGTTCTTTTTGTTTGCCTGATTTTATTTTTGTTGCAGAATGTGAAGCAAATTTTTACTCTCTGGTTTCATTATTTCGCCTGCCCTGGAACTTGGAACTGACAATCAGGTATGCATAGAGCTAGGAGTTTCTTCATGGTTTAATAGTTTTTATTTATTAATTGTTTCAGATTCGGATTGTGGAAAATTGGAAGGGTTTTAATTATTGGCATTGTAATAGATAGACAGCACCAATAGTAATAGTAAGTATTAGCATTGTAAAGGTTTTAATTATCGGTCTCATAATCACGACCTTGTTCTTTTTATGTAGTTTTTAGATTGCTCTGTATTCTTTTAACCTTGCTCTGTAGTTTTGGGTCTTCCTGGCTTTTTAATTTTGATTTTTCTGTGAACAGATCAAGAATCCATGAGAGTAAAGCTCGTTCAAGAATACCTGATTCTCACTCAAGAGCCTGCAAATAATACGACGCCGAGTAAAGCCCCCAGGTAGGCTTGTTTCCTAATTTTTTGGATTCAATTCAATCCTTCTAAAATCAACCTTCCAATTCAATATGCAGGGTCTCCCTTTATTTTTTATTTTTCCTTAAACTTACAATTAAAAGACAAAATTAGCAGATAAGATTATTGTTCCTTGTTTGTTCGCTACACTAAAGAAACCTAGTTCTGCCTCTTCGTTTTATGTTTCTTGAATTAAAATAGTTGAATTAAAAGCTATATAACTATATTTCCTCTAAGCTGCTCTCAAAACAGAACCCAGTCCATTCATCTCAGTTTTCTTAGTCCATTTTCCTTAGGTTTCCTCGGCTCTCACAGATGCCATAGGTTCTTCTTAATTCATTTCAGCCATTGTAATCTCCTTGCCATACATGCAATTGTTTGATTTCTCTCAAAATTATTCACGGGATCCATTCCATCGTGTGAAGCAGAGCAGTGCAAACCTCCATGGGCTTCAATTACAATTACCCTTCTATTTCCTCTCAGATTTAATCTCAAAACAAACCCTAATCTTGTAATTTCAGTGAATATTCCTGAGTTTCTATTTCGTATCTTGTAATTTCAGCGAATATTCCTGAGTTTCGTATCTTGTAATTTCAGCGAATATTTCTGATTTTCTATTTCTATTTCGTTAGTTTCTAACCATCAACCATGGAATTCTATTCTGCCAAAATTTCAACAAGATATTCGTAACTATTCCTGACTTTCTATTTTTTAAGTTTCTAACGAACAAGATATTCTTAACTTTTTCTGAGTTTCTATTTCCTAAGTAGTTTCTAACGAACAAGTTATTATTCTTAACTATTTCTGAGTTTCTATTTCGTAAGTAGTTTCTAACGAACAAGTTATTACTAACTATTCCTGAGTTTCTAGCCAACAAGTTATTCCTAACTATTCTTTAGGTGGGTTAATTTATTACTATAGTTTTGTTCATCCAATCATATCACTACATTTATTCATTGACTTAGTTTATCTGTGCGAAAGTTTGTGGTTTATTTAAATTGGTTTCTTACTTTTATATTTATATGTCTCCGAGTTTTTTTTTTGAACTAAAAATATAGTTGACTTAACCACTGGCTCTCAAAATCAGTATTGGATGGGCCCTCCAATAAAAAGATAATCCCTCTAAAAATTTAGTTTTAGATTATTGGATTTCTCTAAATAATTTTCAATTATATTTTTACATTTTACAAATATGTTTTTTATTTATATCTTATAACTTATGTTACATCTTGTTTTTACATCAGTACTGTTGTTAAGTTAAATGCATTTTAAATTGTATATTCATACATTTAATTTATTTTAAATAAATTTTGTTACATTTAATTGATTTTAAATAATTTTTGTTATATTTAAATTTTTATTAATAGCATTTAATTTAATTTGTTTTTGAATGATTTCTTTATTAATATTGTTTAGTTTAAGTTAGTTTTTAAAATGATTTTCAAATTTAAATATTTAATATGTTATTAATTTCTTCACTATATTTATTAATGGTACAATGTAGTATGATATATTGTTTTGAATAAAATAACATAATGTACAAAGAAAAATGTTTGAATTTATATAATATAAAGTGATAATGTTGTTATATTTAAATATTTATGATAAAATTAAATTCTAGTGTAAATGTTTTTTAAGATTGTTCTTGAATATATATTTTATTAAAATTTTCACTACAACATGTATATATATAAACTCTTAGGAATCTAGATTGTGTTAGACTAGGCTAGGTTAAGTTAGAGTGGGCTAGGATAGACTAAATTGGACTAGGCTACACAAGGATAGAATAAGTTTAAGCTAGGGTGGGATAGACAAAAATAGGATAGACTACTCTACAATAGGTTGTGTTATGCTAGAGTAGGCTAGGCTAGGCTAATATAGAGTAGACTAAGGTGAAATAGAGTAACTTAGCGTAGGCTACTAAAGAATAGACCAAGGTAAGCTAGACTAGGGTAGGGTAGGGTAGGATAGGCTATGCAAGGCTAGGTCAAGCTAGGTTAGGTTAGGTTAGGATAGGCTAGGGCATATTAAGTTAGGTTAGGTTAGGTTAGGCTAAGTTGGGCTAGGCTAGCTTAGGTTAGGCTAAGCTAGGTTAGGCTAGGCTAGGTTAGGCTAGGCTAACTTAGGTTAGGGTAGGTTAGGCTAGGCTAGGCTAGGGTAGGATAGAGTAGGCTAGGGTAGGCTACAATAGGGTAGGTTAGTTTAGGTTAAGCTAGGTTAGGCTAGGTTAGGCCACACTAGAGTAGGCTAGAGTAGTCTAAGCTAGGCTAGGTTGGGGTAGACTAGGCTAGAGTAAGCTAGGCTAGGTTAAACTAGGAAAGAGTAGGCTACGCTAGAGTAGGTTAGGCTAGGCTCAGCTAGGTTAGAGTAGGTTAGAGTAGGCTAGAGTGGTTTAGGCTAGGCTAGAGCAGGCTAGGGGATAGGGTAGGCTAGTTGGTTAGGCTACGCTAGAGTAGGCTAAGCTAGGCTAGAGTAGGTTAGGCAAGGTTAGGCTAGGCTATAGTAGCTTAGGGTAGGTTAGGCTAGCTTAGGTTAGGCTGGAGTAGGTTAGAGTAGGCTAGGCTAGAGTAGGCTTGGCTAGGCTAGGCTAGGCTGAGTAGAGTAGGGTAGGCTAGGCCGAGTAGAGTAGGGTAGGCTAGGCTATAGAAGGCTAGGATAGATTAGGATAGGGTAAAGCAGGCTAGATTAGGTTAGGCTAAAGGAGGCTAGGCTAGGTTAGGGTAGGCTAGAGTAGTCTACAGTAGGGTAGGCTAGGCTAGGGTAGACTAGGGTAGGTTAGATTAGGCTACAGTAGGGTAGGTCGGGCTAGGTTAGGTTAGGCTAGGCTAGGTTAGCCAAGGCCAAGTTAGGTTAGGTTAGGCAAGGCTAGGTAAGGCTAGGCTAAGCTGGGTTGGGCTAGGTTAGGTTAAGCAAGGTTAGGTTAGTCTAGGTTAGGATGGGTTAGGCTAGGTTAGGTTAGGCTAGACTAGGTTAGGCTAGGTTAGGTTAGGATAGCCTAGTCTAGTTTAGGCTAGGTTAGGTTAGGTTAGGTTAGTTTAGGTTAGGCTAGGCTAGGCTAGAGTAGGCTCGAGTAGGCTAGGCTATGCTACAATAAGGTAGATTAGTTTAGGTTAGGCTAGGTTAGTCTAGGCTAGAGCAGGTTAGGTTATGCTAGCTTAGGCCTAGCTAGAATAGGTTAGGCTAGAGTAGGTTAGGCTAAGCTAGGCTACCTTAGAGTAGGCTAGGTTAGTGTAGGCTAGGGTAGGCTAGAGTAGTCTAGGCTTGGTTAGGCCAGTGTATGTTAAGATAGATTAAGTTAGGCTAAAGTAACCTAGGGTAGGTTAGATTATGCTAGGCTAGGGTAGGTTAGGCTAGGCTAGGCTAGGCTAGGCTAATATAGAGTAGACTAAGGTGAAATAGAGTAACTCAGCGTAGGCTACTAAAGAATAGACTAAGGTAAGCTAGACTAGGGTAGGGTAGGATAGGCTAGGCAAGGCTAGGTCAGGCTAGGTTAGGTTAGGATAGGCTAGGGCATATTAAGTTAGGTTAGGTTAGGTTAGGCTAAGTTGGGCTAGGCTAGCTTAGGTTAGGCTAAGCTAGGTTAGGCTAGGCTAACTTAGGTTAGGTTAGGTTAGGTTATGTTAGGCTAAGCTAGGCTAGGGTAGGATAGAGTAGGCTAGGGTAGGCTAGGGTAGGCTACAATAGGGTAGGTTAGTTTAGGTTAAGCTAGGTTAGTCTAGGCTAGAGTAGGTTGGGCTAGGTTAGGCCGCACTAGAGTAGGCTAGGCTAGGCTAGAGTAGGCCAGAGTAGTCTAAGCTAGGCTAGGCTGGGGTAGACTAGGCTAGAGTAAGCTAGGCTAGGTTAAACTAGGAAAGAGTAGGCTAGGCTAGGCTAGGCTCAGCTAGGTTAGAGTAGGTTAGAGTAGGCTAGTGTACAGTAGGCTAGAGTGGTTTAGGCTAGGCTAGGCTAGGCTACAGTAATCAGGCTAGGCTAGGGGATAGTGTAGGCTAGTTGGTTAGGCTACGCTAGAGTAGGGTAAGCTAGGGTAGAGTAGATTAGGCTAGGTTAGGCTAGGCTAGAGTAGTTTAGGGTAGGTTAGGCTAGCTTAGGTTAGGCTAGAGTAGGTTAGAGTAGGCTAGGCTAGGGTAGGTTTGGTTGGGCTAGGCTAGGCTGAGTAGAGTAGGCTAGGCTAGGCTATAGAAGGCTAGGACAGATTAGGTTAGGATAGAGTAGGCTAGATTAGGTTAGGCTAGAGGAGGCTAGGCTAGGTTAGGGTAGGCTAGAGTAGTCTAAAGTAGGGTAGGCTAGGGTAGGGTAGACTAGGGTAGGTTAGATTAGGCTACGGTAGGGTAGGTCGGGCTAGGCTAGGTTAGGCTAGGCCAAGTTAGCCAAGGCTAAGTTAGGCTAGGTTAGGCAAGGCTAGGTAAGGCTAGGCTAAGCTGGGTTGGGCTAGGTTAGGTTAAGAAAGGTTAGGTTAGTCTACGTTAGGATGGGTTAGGCTAGGTTAGGTTAGGCTAGACTAGGTTAGGCTAGGTTAGGTTAGGCTAACATAGGTTAGGCTAGCCTAGTCTAGTTTAGGCTAGGCTAGAGTAGGCTCAAGTAGGCTAGGCTATGCTACAATAGGGTAGATTAGTTTAGGTTAGGCTAGGTTAGTCTAGGCTAGAGCAGGTTAGGTTAGGCTAGCTTAGGCCTAGCTAGAATAGGTTAGGTTAGAGTAGGTTAGACTAAGATAGGCTACGTTAGAGTAGGCTAGGCTAGTGTAGGCTAGGGTAGGCTAGAGTAGTCTAGGCTTGGTTAGGCCAGTGTATGCTAGGCTAGATTAAGTTAGGCTAAAGTAAGCTAAGGTAGGTTAGATTGTGCTAGGCTAGGGTAGGTTAGGCTAGGGTAGGCTAGGCAAGGCTAAGTTAGGCTAGGTTAGGGAAGGCTAGGTTAGGCAAGGTTAGGTTAAGTTAGGCTAGGTTAGGCTAGGCTAGGCAAGGTTAGGTTAGGCAAGGTTAGGCTAGTCTAGGTTAGGATAGGTTAGGCTACGTTAGGTTAGGTTAGGTTAGACTAGGCTAAGCTATGTTAGCTTAGGCTACGTTAGGTTAGACTACATTAGGTTAGGCTAGAGTAGGCTCAAGTAAGCTAGGTTATGCTACAATATGGTAGGTTAATTTAGGTTAGGTTATGTGAGTCTAGGCTAGAGTAGCTTAGGTTAGGTTAGGTTAGGCTAGAGTAGTCTCGAGTAGGCTAGGCTATGCTACAATAGGGCAGGTTAGTTTAGGTTAGGCTATGTTAGTTTAGGCTAGAGTAGGCTAGGTTAGGCTATGTTAGTTTAGGCTAGAGTAGGTTAGGTTAGGTTAGGTTAGTCTAGGATAGGGCGGGCTAGACTAGGCTACGCTAGACTAGGCTATGTTAGAGTAGGCTAGGTTAGAGTAGTCTAAGCTAGGGTAGGCTAGAGTGGGTGAGGCTAGAGTAAGTTAGGTTAGGCAAGAGTAATCTAGGGTATAGTAGGCTAGGCTAGGCTTGGCTAGAGTAGAGTAATCTAGGCTAGGCTAGGTTATACTAGGAAAGAGTAAGCTAGGCTATGCTAGAGTAGGCTAAGTTAGGCTCAGCTAGGTTAGAGTAGGCTAGAGTAGGCTAGAGTGGGTCAGGCTAGGCTGGAGTAGGCTAGAGTAGGCTAGGCTAGGCTAGGCTAGGCTAGTTTAAGCTAAGCTAGAGTAGGTCAAGCTAGGATAGGCTAGAGTAGGCTAGGGTCTAGGCTAGGCTAGACTACAGTTGGTTAGGCTACGCTAGAGTAGGTTAGCATAGGTAAGGCTAGGCTAGAGTAGTTTAGGATAGGTTAGGGTAGGTTAGAATAGCTTAGGTTAGGCTAGAGTAGGCTAGGCCAGAGTACGCTAGGCTAGAGTAGGTTTGGCTAGGCTAGGCTAGTTTAGGCTAGGGTAGAGTAGGTTAGGCTATGCTAGTGTAGGCTAGGATAGGGTAGAGTAGTTTAGGCTAGAGTAGATTAGGGTAAGTAAGGCTAGTTTAGGCTAGAATAGGTTAGGGTAGGTAAGGCTAGTTTAGGCTAGGCTAGAGTAGGTTAAGGTAGGCTAGAGTAGGTTAGGCTATGCTAGAGTAGGTTAGGCTAGGGTAGGTCAGGCTAGGTTAGTCTAGGCAAGAGTAGGTTATATTAGGCTAGGTTAGGCCAGGCTAGAGTAGGTTAGGGTAGAGTAGGCTAGGTTAAGCTAGGCTACGTTAGAGTAGGTTAGGCTAGTGTAGGCTAGGGTAGGCTAGAGTAGTCTAGGCTCGGTTAGGCTAGAATAGGCTAGGTTACAGTAAGCTAGGCTAGGCTAGGAAACAGTAAGATAGGGTAGGTTAGATTAGGCGAGGCTACGATAGGTTAGGCTATAATAGATTAGGCAAGGCTAAGTTAGGCTAGGTTAAGCAAGGGTAGGTTACGCAAGGTGAGGTGAGGTTAGGCTAGGCTAGGTTAGGTTAGGTTAGGCTAGGCTAGGTTAGGTTAGGTTAGGCTAGGCCAGGTTAGGTTAGGCAAGGTTAGGCTAGACTAGCTTAGGATAGGTTAGGTTACATTAGGTTAGGTTAAGTTAGACTAGGCTAAGCTAGGTTGGGTTAGGCGACCTTCGGTTAGGCTAGGTTAGGCTAGAGTAGGATAGGCAAAGTTAGGATAGGCTAGGTTATGCAAGGCTACATTAGGCAAGGCTAAGTTAGGCAAAGTTAGGTTAAGTTAGGCTAGGTTAGCTTAGGGTAGGCTAGGCTAGGCTGGGCTAGGTTAGGTTAGGGAAGGTTAGGTCAAGCTAGGTTAGTCTTGGTTAGGATAGGTTAGGTTAGGTCAAGCTAGACTATGTTACACTAGGTTAGGTTAGGCTATCCTAGTCTAAGTTAGGTTAGGTTTGTTTAGGTTAGCATAGGTGAGCTTAGCTTAGGCTAGGTTAGGCAAGGCTATGTTAGGTAAATTTAGGTTAAGTTAGGCTAGGTTACGTTAGGTTAGGCTAGGCTAGGCTAGGCTAGGCTAGGCTAGGTTAGTTTAGCCAAGGTTAGGTCAGGCTAGGCTAGTCTAGGTTAGGATAGGTTAGGTTAGGTTAGGTTAGACTATGTTACACTAGGTTAGGTTAGGCTAACTTAAGCTAGGTTATCCTAGTCTAAGTTAGGTTAGGTTTGGTTAGGTTAGCATAGGTTAGCTTAGCTTAGGCTAGGCTAGACTAGAGTAGGGTAGGTTAGGCTATGCTACAATAGGGTAGATTAGTTTAGGTCAGGCTAGGTTAGTCTAGGCTAGAGTAGGTTATATTAGGCTAGGTTAGGCTAGGCTAGAGTAGGTTAGGGTAGAGTAGGTTAGGTTAGAGTAAGTTAGGCTAGTGTAGGCTAGGGTAGGCTAGAGTAGTCTAGGCTCAGTTAAGTTAGAGTAGGCTAGGCTAGAGTAAGCTAGGCTAGGCTAGGAAACAGTAAGATAGGGTAGGTTAGATTAGGCGAGGCTATGATAGGTTAGGCTATAATAGATTAGGCAAGGCTAAGTTAGGCTAGGTTACGCAAGGGTAGGTTAGCAAGGTGAGGTGAGGTTAGGCTAGGCTAGGTTAGGTTAGGTTAGGCTAGGCTAGGTTAGGTTAGGTTAGGCTAGGCCAGGTTAGGTTAGGCAAGGTTAGGCTAGACTAGCTTAGGATAGGTTAGGTTACATTAGGTTAGGTTAAGTTAGACTAGGCTAAGCTAGGTTGGGTTAGGCTACCTTCGGTTAGGCTAGGTTAGGCTAGAGTAGGATAGGCAAGGTTAGGATAGGCTAGGTTATGCAAGGCTACATTAGGCAAGGCTATGTTAGGCAAAGTTAGGTTAAGTTAGGTTAGGTTAGCTTAGGGTAGGCTAGGCTAGGCTAGGCTGGGCTAGGTTAAGTTAGGGAAGGTTAGGTCAAGCTAGGTTAGTCTAGGTTAGGACAGGTTAGGTTAGGTCAGGCTAGACTACGTTACACTAGGTTAGGTTAGGCTATCCTAGTCTAAGTTAGGTTAGGTTTGTTTAGGTTAGCATAGGTTAGCTTAGCTTAGGCTAGGTTAGACAAGGCTATGTTAGGTAAAGTTAGGAAATAATTAAAGTTATGTATGGCAAAAAGTGGACATTTGCAGCAAAATACATAGGCATTGTTCGCAAAGACATGTGGAGGAATGAACCCTTGTGTGGCGGGAAGGGGCCTCACAGATGTAGTCACTAACTGCCACAAATATGTAAGCCGTAGACCTTAAAGTTATGTATGGCAAAAAGTGGACATTTGCAGCAAAATACATAGGCATTGTTCGCAAAGACATGTGGAGGAATGAACCCTTGTGTGGCGGGAAGGGGCCTCACAGATGTAGTCACTAACTGCCACAAATATGTAAGCCGTAGACCTTAAACCCTAGACTGAGAGTCCCCAAAGCCAAAACCCATCCAACGACAGATTGATTAACTGGGAAATGTAGCAACTAACGTACATTAACCAACTCATCTGACGATGCATAACATTTCAATCGTCTAACACAATATCAACGGTGCTAAATGGTACAAAGTGGCATTGGGGGAGTTCTTCCTAGAAGGAAACACCTTACGATGTAATTAAAACTACATAAACATCATATTGCAACATTACAAGCCTACAAAATAAACAATTATTATGAACGTACAAAAAAAAAAGATAAGACATAAATATCATGAAACATAAAGATACTCAAAACATACAAGAGTACCATAAATACCATTCACCAACCACCATACACATACACAATGCTAAATTCACAACAACATATAATGGAACATAATAGAAGTGCATGCAAATATAAAACAATGATAAATAGAAATGGGTGATAAATGCCCATCAATTTATGATAATATCAGTTTGCTAAAATAAATATATATATATATAAAAAAATAACTAAATTATAATTTTATTTTAAATTAATATTGTTATGGTTAATTATGAAAATAATTATTTTGAACGCGCGCGTGGCTCCCTTCTGTGACTGCTCTGCTTCCCCTGGGCTCGGCTCTGCCCTGCCCGATCTGGGCGTGGAGCTCTGCTCTTTGATGAGAACTTCGGTGTGCGGGACGTTTTGGATTGAAGAGGCTCAGGATCCGTTTAGAAATCACGCTTTGACAGCTCTAGCGGACGATCTGCGTTGGTGCATGGGGCCCCTGCTCTAACCCCTGCCCCCACCGATCATGGCGAATGGAGGCGATCCCCCTTTGCCTTCAGATCTAGATGCATTCCGCGCCCTTGTTGTAGCAACTGATAAGCGACCGATCTCGCTTTCGCAACAAAAGTTCGTAAAAAAGCTGGACAACATCCCTACGGTGTCTCTACCGGTAGAAGATGCGTGTAGAACAGTGCTAAACCTTGTTGAAAGGGGCCTCATTAGCCAGTTCACAGGGCTATGGCCATCCCCGAAGGCAGTAGATGAATGGGTCAATCGAAACTGGATCCCGCTGGTTAAGGAAGGAATAAAAAGCCATTTTGTAGGCAAAGGGTTCTTCGTCTTCGTGTTTGACAATGAGGAAGACCGAAGCTTGATCTTCAGAAATGGACCCTATTTTATGGGCCCTCGAGGGTTATATTTGAACAAATGGCATCCAGATTTTGATCCTGCTCAAGATGTGCCCAAAGTCGTACCTGTTTGGGTGCGCCTCCCGCACCTCCCTCTCCACTGTTGGAGCCAGAGTTCGCTGAAATCCATTGGCAACGCCCTAGGCAGGTATATTGATCAGGCTCCGAGGAAGGATCAATTTTCCTGCGCTCGCATCTGTGTGGAAGTCGATCTGGAGGTCGGGCTCCTTGAAGTTATGAAACCTTCAGTGGCAGACTGGTCGCACATTCAAGAACTAGATTATGAACAATTTCCCTTTAAATGTCGACATTGCCACAAATATGGGCATTTTGCAAGATATTGCAAAAAAAAATGAGGAAACAACAGAAAAAGAAAAAGGCGAGCAGTGGAAGCAAGCAAAGAGAACAGCAAGCAGCAGGCAGAACAACAAAAACAAAGCAAAAGAGACAGGGAACAAATCAGGGCAAGAAGACACAAGCAATCAAAACAGTGGAAGTAGGGAAGCTAACAGCATTGCAGGAGATAAAAACCCCTTCGAATTTCTTACACCACCGGCAGATCCTTCAAAGGCCGAATAGGAAGATCCACCACAGATGAATAATGCAGACATACAAGAGCCAGGTAACATCCCAAATCCGAATTCTAGCAATACTCCTTCACCTTCTTATGTCGACATCATAAAACAAAAGAAGAAGAATCAAGAAAATACGGGCTCATCTGATGAGGAAACATTTGAAAGGCCATTAAAAAAAGTGGGAAGAAGAACAAACAAGGAAACTAGGGAAGAAGAATCAGAACAGCAGAAAAACCTAGGCAGTCAAACTACCATTGAAATGACCATCGGGAGAAATACAAAACCAAGGACGTCTAAGGGAGGAGGCCCCATGCCATCAAGTGGTAAATTATGCAGCTGGTCTCTTGGAACTGTAGGGGACTGGGTAATCCCAATAAGGCAGAGGCTATTAAAGACTTACTGAAGATGGAAACCGCGGACATCCTTATGCTCCAAGAGACTAAAATAGAAGGGGAAGCCCTTCTAAACACCAACAGTATGAAATGGAAATATGACTCAGGAAAGGCACTCAGTGCAAGGGGCTCGGCCGGCGGAATAGGCACTTTCTGGTCAAAAAAATACTTCTCAATAGAACGATCCTCTGAGTCCCAACCTTGGATCTTCCCAGAACTGCGCCACACTGTAAGCAATCTATCCCTCGCTCTGTTTAACTTGTATGTTCCTGTTCATTATGAAGAAAAGAGAGAGTGTTGGAGGACACTCTTGGAATATATAGAGCAGATCAATCCCTCAAATATAGTCATAGGCGGTGATCTGAATATTATCCTAGATCCCAAAGAAAAAAGAGGAGGGATTTACTCTAGGGATCCTTTCATCAATACAGTGGGAAATCTGATTTTACAGTGGGACTTAGTTGACTTCAAACCCGTGAAACGAAAATACACCTGGTCTACTAATAGAACAGGAGAAGATCAAATCTCTGCTAGGTTGGACAGATTTCTCATCAGCAGCTCATTAATGATGGACAACAGAATGGTTTTTTCCAAGATCCTTCCTAAGCTCACATCGGACCATAAGCCAATCCTTTTATGCATAAAAGAAGAAGAAGACCTTGGTCCTCTCCCATTTCGTTTCAGCCCTCTCTGGGCAGGTAAAGAAGGGTTCCATGAAACAGTTCAAATAACATGGAGGATAGATGTCCTCGGATCCCCAAGCTGTGTGTGGGAACAAAAAATAAAAAACACAAAAAAAACTCTTAAAGATTGGATAAAGAAATATATGCAAACACCCACTAGGCAGAGGAAGGAAGCAGTTCTTCAGTTGGAAAGAATACAATTTGAAATGGAGGATAAAGATCCCTCTCCCACAGACTTAGACAATGAAAAATCTGCCCAAAGGAATGCATATTTCTCTTTTAGAACTGAAGAAGAACATTGGCGCCTAAAGTCTCGAAGCCTGTGGCTCAAATCTGGAGACAGAAACACCACATACTTTCATAGACAGTGCAGGGCTCGCCTTTCACGCAATCATATAGCAGAAATTACCAGCACTAGTGGTCAGGTGTATAAAGGATTTTCTCAAATCAAAGAAGCAGTTGTTAACCATTTTCAGAATCTCCTAAGTGCGGAAAGAAACGGGAACGAGGAGGATGCAGAAGAGTTCCTCACAACCATTCCAAATCTAGTCAGCGAGGATGATAACGATTCTCTTTTGAGCCCACTTACGGAATAAGAGATAACTAATATAGTATGGTCCATGGAACCAAACAAAGCTCCAGGACCCGACGGATTCTCAGTTCATTTTTATAGAATTTGTTGGGAAACAATCAAAAATGATCTCTTCATAATGATAAGAGGAATCCTGAGGAAGACAAAAGTGGGTGGAGGAATAAACTCCACCTTCCTCGCTTTAATCCCCAAGGAAACAAACCCAGGCTCCTTCGACATATATAGGGCGATCTCTCTCTGCAATTCATCCTACAAGATCGTGGCCAAACTGCTGGCTAACAGAATTAAGCCCCTTCTCCAAAAGCTTATCTCTCCGCTCAAGGTGGATTCGTAAAAGGCAGACAAATCCTTGACAATGTCATTCAGATCCAAGAAGCCCTCCATTCCAGTCAAACTCGGAAAGAACAAGGTATGATTATCAAATTGGATATGTGTAATGCTTTTGATCGATTTAACCGTTCTTTCCTGTTCAGGGTTCTAGCAGCCTTTGGATTTAACTAGGATTTCATAAACCTCATCAAAGATTGCATTGAAAACATCTGGATCGCCCCAATGGTGAACGGCAGACCAATAGAGTTTTTTTTAGCCACCAGGGGATTGAGGCAGGGCTGTTCTCTTTCTCCCTTTCTCTATATACTGATGGCTGATTCACTAAGCAGGAAGCTGACTCAGGAGAAACAACTCGGTTCCATTCTTGGGATAAGAATTGTACAAGGTATAGCCCCAGTGAATCACGCGCTCTTTGCCGATGACTCACTCCTTCTCGGGGGCGCATCCATGAGAATTGCTAACTCATTCAAAACTATTATCCAAAAGTATTGCAGCATCTCCGGAGCATTAGTCAGCGAGAAGAAAAGTGTTATTTATGGTCGGAATACAGACCATCAAGCAATTGATAGGATTGCCAACGAATTGGGGTTCAAAGGCTATGCAACGTGAGACAAAATAAAATACCTTGGTTTACCTCTGACGATGGGATCCAATCGTAATCACTTGTGGGAGGAGGTGATTACTAAGTTTAAAAAAAAAATTGCAACGTGGGGCAGAGTTTGGCTCACTACGGGTGGCAAACTCACTCTAATACGTTATGTGCTTTCTGCCTTGCCAACATTCCAAGCCTCTCGGCTGATGGCACCACGGCAAATCGCAGATCAAATCTCTTGCCTAATGCGGAATTTTTTGTGGAACGATGGGAAGGGAAACAACGATCGTTTTCATCTTATTAACTGGGAAATAGTGAAGCGTCCCATTGCCGAAGGCGGACTTCAAATTCGTGACCCCCAGCAAGCAAATCTAGCTTTGGGTTGTAAACTTCTGTGGCAATTAACAACCGAGCCTTCGCACCCTATCAGTCAGCTCTTAAATCTCAAGTACCTTCAAAATCAATCGATCACCTCCTTCAATCCAATGCATTCTTCCAGAGGAACGCAGGCTTGGAGGCTCTGCTGTAAAGGGATCGAATTCTTTAGAACCCATCTGTATAAAATTCCAGGGAATTGTAAAAATACATTGTTGTGGAGAGATCGAATCATGGGCCACCCTCCACTTTCAGCCATTAATGAAATTGTTGATTTAAGAGCCTGGTTAAGTTCAAAAGCAATCCGAAAAATAGAGGATATAGTAGAGTGGGACAACAAAGGAAATTGGCAGTGCTGGTCATTGCCTAACATTCCAGCGCACTTAAAAGACCACTTAAAAATTTTCACAGATGCAATTACAGACTTTACTCCAGTGCATAAGGATGAGGAAGATTCATGGGGATGGGGAAAAATAGGGGTGTAAACAGCCAAGCAAGGTTACCTATAGATGCAAGTTAAAAAGGATTCTCCGTATCCGGAATCAGTGTGGAAACAGATTTGGGAAAATTTCAGTATTCCCAAGATCAACTTCTTCTATTGGACTTTATTGCACAACAAAATCCTGACTGGAGATAATCTGTGTAGAAGAAACATTGTTGGCCCTCATCGATGTGTGCTCTACAAAAATGCTTTGGAAACCACAGTCCACATGTTCATCGATTGTGAGTATGCACAGAAAGCCTGGACTAGCTTCTTGACAGGGTTGAATGTGAGACCCCCAGCACATTGTTCGATTACAGACATGTTCATGTCTTGGAAAGCTCGATACCCCTATAGCATCATTGATAAATCTCTTTGGCATAAGGTGTGGAATGCAGCTCCAAAATATGTCTGCTGGAAGTTGTGGCTTTCCTGGAACGAATCTGTTTTCAATCAGAAAGAAATCACTGTAGAAACTATAGCGAAGCAGGCCAAGAACCTCCTAATAGAAACTCTGAGACAATCCAATGTCAAAGAAAGCTCCCTTCGAAATGAAGAAAAGGCATGGCTGGAAGGCTTCTCACCCACGCCGAGACCATCATCTATCAATCGCCCAATTCACAAGGAAAATTGGCAGATTAGAGACACCTTGGACAGTTTCCGGAAGTGGTGGAAATCACAAGGAAAATGCACTATATTCTTTGACGGAGCCTCGAAAGGCAATCCAAGCAGGTCAGGAGCGGGGGGGTCATCTACCTTCAGAATGGGAGAAAAGAGGAATTCAGCTGGGGACTTGGGCTTGAAACCAACAATCAGGCAGAAGTACTCAGTCTTTTAAAAGCTTGTCAACTGGCCAGAAAAGGAAACTCAAAGGAAATCATAGTTTTTGGAGACTCAGAACTGCTGATAAAATCTCTAATAAACAAGAAAGGACTCAAGGACCCAGCTCTAAACAAGCAGCTAACAAGAGTAAATAGACTCATGAAGGATTTTTCCTCTGTACAACTCTTCCATATCCTCAGAGAATTAAACACAGAAGCAAACAAATTAGCAAACACAGGATGTACTCTTGAAAAGAGCATGATCAGCATAAATGCAAGGGCACCGAATATGGAAATTATTCCCTAAAAGGGCAAGGCAGACTTGTAAAAGCAGAGAAATGTATTGTATGAAACAGTGAATTGTAATGCTTGATCTGGCTCCGGCAACCTATAAATAAAAATACCCATTTCAGTTAAAAAAAAAAATTATGAAAATAATTAATATACAAATTAAGCAAATATATACTTAAAAAAACATGTAACAAAATTATTAACAATGGAAATTCACCAAAAATAATTAATATACAAATTAAATAAATATGTAACAAAATTATTAACAATGGAAATTCACCCCTATTTCATGAGTAAGATTTTTAATTTGTAAATAGGATTTGTTGCAATACCATGGGTCAATATCAGTTGAATACCATGATTTATCAATACCACATGCCTCAAAAACCATTTTTCATTTCATGCCACTTGTTTATATAACAAATTTTTTAATTAATCAATTTAATTAAAAGGAAAAAATGGCCATAATTGCTTTGAAGATAAATCCTAACCTCTCATTTGTGCATGCTAAGTAACCTATTCCAAAACAAACATCCCTATTAATATAATATACATAAAAATA
>APFE030661448.1:453009-475304 GCA_000404065.3 Pinus taeda | reverse complement strand
TATATATATTTTTAAATTAGATTAATTCTAGGCTAGGGCCATTGCTGCCAATATGGGATAAAAGAATGGTTTGTTATTAAGATTGTGCAATTTTTAGTTGAGCATGAAAATTCTGGAAACATTTAACATTTATTGTATCTTATAGAAACTCCCATCCTTATCCAATTAAAGCTAAACTAACTAATTGAAAATAACTGAAACTAAACCTCATACAAACCAAATAATTTACAACACTTCATAAATATCTAAATGTACCAATTATACTACATTTTACAACTACATGATTAATATTCTCTTTGTATTTTATTTTCATAAACATTTATTGTACCTTACAAGAACTCCCATCCTCATCTAATTAAAACTAAACTAACTAATTTAAAATAACTAAAACTAAATGCCGTACAAACAATTTACAACACTTTATAATTATCTAAATATACCAATTATACTACATCTTACAACTACATTATTAATACACATCTTACAACTACATCATAAATAATCTCTTTGTATTTTATGTTTATAAACATTTATTGTACTTTACAGAAACCCCATCCTCATCCAATTAAAACTAAACAAACTGATTTAAAATAACTAAAACTAAATCCCATATAAACCAAAAATAAATTACAACACTTCATAGATATCTAAATGTACACATTATTACAAACCAACTAATTTACAACATAAATATCTAAATATACCCATTATACTGCATCTTACAACTACATTACTAATACACATCTTACAACTACACTATTAATACTCTCTTTCTAATTTATGTTCATAAACAATTACTCGTCATTCACCTTAGAAAAATACCTTGCCTATTAGAGACTTTTGACCTTCCTTAAGCCATATGACTTTGTTTAAGCCATTAATGCCTAGAACCAACTTATTATAATCGTTTTCAGCAGTAACATTTGCTTCTGATCAGGTGAGTCTACGACCCTGACTTTCATAACCCCAATTCTGGGCCGTAGTTTTTCTGCTTAAAGCTTTTGAGACAAACAGATTTATTCATCCCTTTTTTCTTTCCATAGCAGAAATTGTTGAGATTAATCACCCTACCCTAACCTGGCTCACTTTTAGCTTGGCAATCTTAATCCATCATATAATTTGTAGCCAAAATCATTAATATAGTTTCCATCCCATCACTAAGAGCTTTAAGAGATCATTCTCCTTTTTGAACAATAGCTGCAGTGTCTAAAACTTATATTTGAAATATCTTCCCACATTCATTCCGTGCTACTGAAACTAATTGTAGATCAACCACAGTCATTTCTTTATTTAAAATTCCATTTAATATCTATCCAATACAGTAGATAACATGCTCAGGCAATTAATACTCAAAATACTTTAAACCCAGAAATGAGAAACTTAAAAAAATTTAACGGTCTTGGAGAGTATCCAACCAACTAAAATTTAAAAGGGTCGTGTACAGAATTACTGAGTTTTACCACAGGGCCATATAGAAGAGAAATGCAATGAAGCCACTACCAAAGACTTTTATTCCGTGATGGAGATCTGCAAAGCAAATGTCTCTTTTCTTTCTCGGATGTACTTACAGATCGCTGTTTTTGAAAATAACCTCCCAGTCACGCGAGAGCGTTCAGAGCAGTCTGTGCTTTGATACTATGTTAAATTTTTGGAAACTCATAGCATGGAGTAAATAACAAAGATAGATTTGACAAAAATCTAAAATTGCAAAAAATAAAGCTGGATTGTGATAAAATTTCTGGAACAAAACATAAGGCTAACACATAACCATTGTAGAGGAACCGATATTCTAAGTAAAAGAGCTGAGATGTTTCAAGTAACAATAAACCTATGATACAGTCATCACTTATGTGGTAAGTTCCATCTATTGTGTAAACAAAATAAGCATGTGTTTGACGATGAAAATTGATTTAAAAAAGAAAAAAGAAAAGAGCAAACAGACCCACGGAAATAAAACAAAATAATGGAATCTAACTTGCTTGGAATTCAAAATTCATCTTCTGGTTTTCATGAGGCTATTGTGCAATCCAGTAGCGTAGGCAGACAATAAAGTGATCTGAATTTAAAATTTATACAATCAGAGGTAAGCAATAATAGAAGAGCAAAGCGGTGTCTCAGCATAAATATCCTTAAACACTTCGCCAGTTCAGGGCTAATCTCCAGCCATACAAGCCCCAGTAAATATGTTACAACATGTAACATGTTATAAGAGAAGGCGTCCTAAAATTTTTCATCCTTTAAGAAAATGATGCCTTGCTTCTCACCTATAACAATTTTATATTCAGATAATATATAACAGATTGCAAACCTGAGACGAGTGCCACTTGAATCATGATCTTACATCTCCGACTGTGTTTCTGACACACAGCCACCCTAATCCTCAACAATGTACATTGTGTTGTGTCCTAAAGAAAGGACTCCATTTACAATGATAGAAAGTGATCTGTTTACAGGACGACTCTTGTAAAAAATGATGTGGATAGGGAATTGATATGACCAGTCTGAACAGGACGTTTAAATGCCTGTCATACCACTTAAACGCTAATCAATTTAATACTTCAAATGAGTTGGGTGTTCTCTCTCTCTCTCTAAATATATTCATGCAAACCAGTAATCAATTTAGCCATATCAAATGAACTAGAACTTCTTTGCTGATATAGAAAAACACACTTCTAGGTTTTTTTTTTTTTAATGGCTATGAACACTTAACCAGTTGCGAAATCGGAATTGATAGATAAAGTATTATGAACACTTAAGCATTTAACATCTCATATGTAAAATTGAGCATTGCTAGTGTATTCGATAAACACAATGTATTATTTTAGGTTTACTTGAAAGAAGCCAAGTGCTACACGAGAAGCCAAAGCTCTGGAATCTTCACTTATAATTATTACAGGAATGAATCCTTCAGGCATAACGTTGAGCTTAACTTTACAAACATACAAAGTGGAAAACGCCATTTTAAAGAGTTTGTTGGTCGTTATGAGTCATATCTGAATGTTAGGAACGTTTGAGTTAATTATATGAACAAGAAATGTTTACAGTACATAAAAAGAGAACTTTCTATCAATCAGTTAATAAAGCCGTTTATATTTGGCAGGACTTGCAAAGCAGCTCATATTTTAGGCCTTACGCTCACCTGGGTTTTAATCTTCAATCGTATCGCAACTTCAAAGTTAATTTAATCGACAGGCAGTTCACCAGAGGACCTCGTCAAATAGTGATGTAGGCATTTGCACACTGTGAATTCGCAAGCGAAAATTATAAAACCATAGACTCTGCTGAGATTATTATAAAATCAGACCCTCGTTGTGAGAATCTTGCTATAATAGTTAGATAAATTGGAAAATATCATACAAATTGCAGTCTGTTGTGTGGGATTGTGAGAATATTGCTATATTAGTTAGATGAAATGGAAAAATATCATACAAATTACAGTTCGTTGTGTGAATCTTGCTATATTATGTAGGTAAAAGGGAAAAAATATTGCCCAAATTACAGTACCGGATCACGTAGAGATCATGAAGTATTACCAAACTAACTTCAAGAACCAAATAGCTAAGTCACTAGTGAAGAAAGTGTTGCTGTATTACATTGCTTGCATATTCTCTTCATATAGAGCTTTGTAAGACTGGTAGTAATGGCTTCTAGTCATCTGACTTCTTAAGTCTGTGCATTTCATTTGTTATAAAATGATCAAATCAACCTTAATATGGTGGATATCACAAACCCCAATATCGAGGAGCCCACATTTATGAGTTCATAAATAACCAAAAGATTGTTGTTCATATGAAAAAAATGACGATCTTTTATGATGAATATGTTCAAAAGAAGCATACAAAGAAAAATGTAGAAAGTGCTCGCAGAGTTAAATCACTGAAAACTTACTTTTCAGATCATTCAAACAGAAAATCATTGAGGTTCGCCTATTAAAGAATCATTTTTACCTTTGTCCTCGCACCAGTGATTGGCCGAATCGAAATCAGTGATAAACTTGCATGGCAAGATCACAGAGGATTATCTGAGAACAATATAGCAAGAGCGAAATTTTGAAATCCTGAAACTGCTCTATAAAGTAAGTGGTAAAAATGTGTTCCTTCTATTGTAACGTTCTTAGAAACCAGTTCACCGCCACATGAAACTGAGCTGCAATATCACTTATCTGTCTAAACGGTGAAATGTCATGTAATTTAATGGGGTTGAACAAGCAAACCGTTTATTTCTGGCTGGAAGAAAGAATGGCAGCACTGACAAATGGCATCCTAGATTTATACAATGTATGAAAAAGATACAGAACCTAGGATAAAAGGCGCGGAAGGATGAAAATATACGGTGAAGTTGAGCTAATGTATTATATAACTAAGATGAGTTTGTTTCTGCTTTTTGCTTCCATTGTACTCATTATAGTATATCCGGTGGAAAAATTTAACAAGCGTTCAAAGACAGACAAAAATATCAGGAATTTTCTCCTTTACTGACAGAATTTTGATTGTTGATTTTTTCTAAGGAACCTCAGATTTTCCACGCCTTCGTAGGCAGCACTTTTCATTTCTGCTCTATTTTGTTTCTCTGAAAAAGAACAAAGAATGTTTCTCTCTCAACAGTCCTGAATGTTCTAGTCCGTTTACCGCGCCTATACTATGGTGGAGAGTATCTGGGACATGAACATTACTGATAATAGAAACCCCAAGCTAAACTGTACGCACATCGAAAGAACTAATTGAATCAGTGCACAAAAGGACTGAAGAATTAGATAATCGGACCTTTTATTTGAAAGAGATTGTAGTCTCCAGATCCCATAATAGGCAGCTTTCTTTGTGCGCGCTCATCGCGGATTTTTCTATTCCCAACCAGCAGACTAGCTGCAAGCTCGAAACAGGAGCAGAGCAAAGCCGAAATGAATTCAATTGCTAGAATTTATTAGCCAAACTCAGCTGAACAGTTTTTTGTGCGAATGGCCGTTGATGACCGATTTTTCTGCCGAAGTACCAAGAAAATGGATTTTTTCTGTCCATTTTTCTGTACAGTGGAAATGGACCGGAACCCTAATTTTGTAACCCTTGAAGCACTGTATAAATGAACAGAAATGACGATCTGCAAAGCAGGTAAAGATTGTAAACTAATTTTATTTTCGCGGTTCCCAGTAATATGACAGTAGTGCAATCGATCTCCTGAACTACCTCTGCCGATAAATAAATCAAAATTATAAAGATCCGAGTTTCCATAACGGTTCTTGTTTTGTTGTTGCACCAGACGCCACAGTGATGAAACCAAGAAGCACGGGGACCTTAAAGATTAACGGTCAGGAATTCTGATAGTGCCGTGACAGAGAGGACGAAGTGGCAGATCAAGTTACTGAGGCATACACAGCAATTGGAAGGCAGTTATGTCAAGAAAAGAAGAGAGGAAAATTCATATGGGCCACTAAATCTGAATTTTGCCAAAATTAAAGGAGAAAAGGCGTTTCTAATCCAATTGCTAATTTATCCACAAGCAAAGAGACTCGTGTGACGCATATACAGAAACAGCCACGGCCCACGACGCTCGCGCAAATCCCAACGGCGCTAAAACTAGGCACGTTTCTTGCATACAATTAAAGATGTTTGATTTCAGGCTGTTCATTCTGAAATGTTTTAGGTAACAAGTTTTCTTTTAATTTTCAATATTCTTTGTAGCATTAAGATCTAGTTTTCTTTTAATTTTCAAGAGTTTTCAATATTCTTTGTAGCATTAAGATCTAGTTTTCTTTTAATTTTCAAGAACAGTTTTCAATATTCTTCGCAGCATTAAGATCTAGTTTTCTTTTAATTTTCAAGAAGAGTTTTCAATATTCTTTGCAGCATTAAGATCTAGTTTTCTTTTAATTTTCGAGAAGAGTTTTCAATATTATTTGCATCATTGAGATCTAGTTTCTAATGCTTTCAAATGTAAGATTTCACTTTAATATTTTGAATCTAGTTCACAAAATCGACGTAACACAGTGCCCGCATAAATTTATCAGAGCTAAACAAAAACCATGGAAAATCACAGACAGATCCATAGACAAAACGAGCTGTCTATGAAATCTTGACAAAATATTCATTAGAAGCATAATCTCAAGAATATGGAAGATGCGAATTACCTTACCGTAATTGCCGTCATCATGCTCACTGGTTCATTAAGTGCAACAAGCAGTTCATTTAAATGCATTCCTAAAACCATGCAGCGCCTTCTTACTACTCTTCGCACATCTTTTAATATTGAAAAAGACTTTTCTTTCTGCAATCCCGGGATTTGAGGAATTTGTGCATGCAAATTTTATCTTTGTAATCCCGGATTTGAGGAGTTATGCATGCCTAACTCGTGTTTTACCTGTGTTACTACCTGTGAAGAAATTTAAAACCCCAACGCCAGTCAAATAAACAATTTCACAGTGATCTAGAATTGTGACCGGAAAATCTCAATCCCATTGCTGTAAGGGAAAAATCCAAAATTTATCCTAAATTTCGGGCGTTCTTGCCAAATCCGAGAATAGCGTTCGTTTCGGTAAAGCTGCTGTGCAAGATTTTTCACAATGATCACACGACAAGATAGCCAAAAACAAGGAGAATATATTTATGCTTTGGTCATTAATCATATAAAATTGGCAAGTAGATTAGCCATGGATTTCACATGGAGAACATATATTTCACGCGATAGATGAATTTTCGTAGAAAAATCAAGCTTACTGTCGCCTTCAAAGACATCAAGAGGTGATTTATAAAGGTAACTCTTGCAAAAGCTTCACATATGCAATATTTAGCAGCTCTTGATAAGATATAAATCAAGAGCTTCCTCCCAACAAACACACTATAGCACAGTCAGTAGGACCAATGACAATTGAACAGAGAATTGCCAATATCCAACATCTAATAATAATATAAAATACCCAAAACATGCAATTTAGGTCTGAGAAATATTATAAGCAGCAGGCAATCAAAAGGAAACTAAGGAGGGGACAAGTGTCCAAAACTGCCTCCGCTGCTGCCGCTTCCGCCATCGCTGGCAGGCCTGGGCGAAGGATACAACGCAAAGGCATTTGTCATCCCCAGTGCCGCGAGGCCAGCCTCGTAGGAACCACCGATTCTCATGGCCAATTCTAGGAGCTGCTCTCTAGTCAGCTGCGGTTCTTCCCTAGAATTAGGGAAATCCACTAAATTTTGCTGCTGTTGTTCTCTAGCCGCGGCATGAATCATCTGAAGCCTGGAATAAGCTGGCAGCGTGGAGCCTGGACTATGCGGAAAAAGAACGGCTTCCGCTGCGGTGTTGTATTGGAGGAGATCCGCGTGGGCGGCCGCCAGTTCCTTCTGCAGCTGTTGCACCTGTCTCTGCAGAACGGAGATCGCTCCAACGCACCCATAAACGGGGTCTTTCAAACGGGCTTCCGCTTCGTACGCCAGAGAATTCACCGCGTCCTCTCGCTGGTGAGGCGCTAAGTCGTTGAGAATTTTAGTCACATTGCTGGCTCCGAAGATCTTGTGAACATTGGCAAATTTCTGAGGTTCTTCCGGAGGAAAATATGGCGCAAACACACACTCTGAAGTGCATTTTCTTCTTAGGAATTTGCAGGCAGCGCAGGGTGAGTTCGACGAGGTCGAAGCCATCTCTGCCATGGAAAGGAAATCATCATACTATACTATGACATAAAGCAAAATTAGTATCTGACACACAAATACTAGTAACTACGAGGTAAAGAAACTGTGCGAATAGAAACTATTAATTGAATCAGTACAGCAAACGACTGGAAAACTAGATCATCTGGAATCTGCACCTTTTCTTGAGATACAGAAACTTTAAAGCTTTGTACTGTCCAGAAGCAATTAAAGGCGGTTTCCCTCTATCGCCGATTTTTTAATTCTCAGACGAGCTGCAAGTTCGAAAAGGAACCAAGTTCGACTGCTGAAATCTCGCAGCTGAATCTTTATTTGGCTGTCGAAGTACGAAGCCTGGTGCCCACGATCTTGCCTCAACTGTTGAGTTCAAATTCGACAGAACCCTAACCTGTACTTAAATAAGAATTCTGTGAACAGTTAACCCTGAAGCCAGACACTGTGCTTCGATTGTAATTTGGTACGTCTATATCTCATAGCAATCGCTACAGCTGGTCGAAACTCAAAAACCATTCGTGTTTGTGTACAAATGGACAAACGAGTACTGTCATCGACCCTCACTGTAGCTCGGGGACCAAAATGAGCTCTGTTCCAGATTAATGTCGTAACCTAATCTTGTTTTCCTGGCCGTCGTACAATCGACCCTCCGTGAACTAATGTCTGGAAATCAACTGGGATCCTAATTTTCTCAACGGTTCATGTTCCGCTACTGTTGCACTAGACATCACACACATTCTGTGATTAAAACAACGAGGGAGCAGGCGTTGTGGAGGAATTAACGGTCGCGATTGGCAGTGGTGCCATCACAGCCTGGACGAATTGTAAGATGAATAAGGTACTCGAGGTATCAAGCTATTCCCAGACATTGAAAGGCGGTGATGTGAAAGGAAGATGAAGAGGAAGAGGAAGAGGGGGAATGGGTATGGGTATGGGTATGGTCCACAGATTGATAGTAATTACCCAAAATTTTCCAAAAATAGAGGTATGGCTTTTGGAGGGCTTTTTCCCACTATGAACCCTAAACTCCAAACAGCTACACCATTGGTTTGTTAAGTTTACCTCTGATAAAGAAAGAAAAGAAAAACCTCTCGTGACCAAAGCGTACGTAACTCTGCTACATACGGTTTAGGTATTATAACGAAACCAACAGGCATTATTATTTGTTTTTACCGTGCCGCTCTTCATCTCGAGGGCGTTTATAAGCATAATTAATACATGTACGAACCCTTCAGTACTGATATCATAATCAAAACAAAAAGCTTAAATATAGACAAAGCCAGCAGCCACTAGCCAAATCTTGTTTCCTGCTAAAAACCGTGGGTTGTTAGTTACCGCGGAATACATAACTGTTTAACTGTTTGTGTATTAATAAACATGAACAGCCCAACAAATAGCAAATCCCCAAACGAATTAAGAGCGTGGCTATAGATCTCATCTATACCCTATGTTTTGTCCAGTAGCATTTCAACCTATGATTGTGAATTATCTGACAGCAGAGAGGCTAATGCGCGACATATTGAACAGAAACTGCCACGCGCCTCTCAGAAATCAGAACACCGCAACCGTTAAAATATTTTTTTAATAAATTTATCATGCCTTTCAAGGGAGGTATTTTTAGTGATGAATAATTCTGGCAGTCTAGTTTCCAATGTTGGCTTCTGAATATTTTATTTCTAAAACTGAATCTTATGGTTCATTAATTTTAAATAATCATATCTGCCTTAAACTATGATAAAATCACAGTAAATATATGTATATACAGTACGGGAATGATTGTACGAGTTTTTTTCAGACCAGTGTCGTATATATCCACTCAAGGCTCGAGGACATTAGTATCCTTAATAAAATGCTTAAATGCTTCCGCGATCTGTTATGAAAGATGATTTGCAGTGAATTCGAACTCGCAGCAGAAGTTGAATGAAGGGCTGTGACTCAAAGGCGTGCACAGACCAAATACAGCAGTCGCCATTTAACACAAATGCAGCTTTTCTTTGCATATATATTATATGCATGGAAACCCTACCTAATATTCCTAGGCCAATGTATATATACATTGTGAATACATCAATAAAATGCAGCACAATTCATGGCATTATTTAACTTGATGTTCTCTTTATGCGGCGATTCTTTTCTCAATTACATGCATGAGTGGTCAGCGGATTTGTTCCGATCATTTTGGGATGGCTTGTATTTTTTTTAATATTCACACGATGGTTGCTTAAAAATGCTGTAAGGGATTTTTATTAGATAATGTGGATGAAGAACTACGGTGGCATAAGTGGAAACTTTGAACCCATTTCAATATGGGTGGTATGCATGTGCATAATACGGCCCCACATTTAAAAGTACCCCTTCCCTCTCCTTTTCCTTGGGACTTTTGCAAACTTAGAGATTCCTTCTTAGCCTAAGTGACAATGGTAGGTCAAAGTCCATGGTGTATAGTCCCACAAAATGAGCCACCATAGTTGCTTTTCAAGATAGATTGTTTTGAGGTTGGATTGATTTTGTAAATCTCTTTGCTTATATGCGATCGTGATGGATGTACCCTAATGCAAGTATCTTGCTGGGAATCATTATACAGTGGAATTCAAAACTAGGCATGGTTTGGTTGGTAGTTTGAATAATTCATAACTAGGTTTGGTTTGGTTTGGTTTGGTCGCAGTTTGAATAAAATAAGTGATAAGGATATTAGAATGTTGCATTTAATAAATTAGAAAAATAAATATTTGAAAAAAACGTTAGAAAAACAAATAACAAAAATTTAAAAAATATATTTAATTAACAATGAAATTTGGGAATTAATAATTTCAATTTTTTTTTTATCATTAAAGATTTTCCAGGTTTTGAAAATGTTCTTAAATAATTAATTATTTATATGAATGAAATATTGACATATTTTTGTGAATTATAAGATAATCCTATAATCTTTATATTATATATAGATAAATTGTTTAATTTAATATATATCATTTATATTTTTATTTAAAAGTTTAAATAAAAAAATATCTATATATAGAGTAATATTAAAAATTTAATTTTTATGTTATTTTTATTAAATTTTTATAAATATTTTAATATATTTTAATTAATTTAAATTTGGTTTAAATATATTATTTTCAATAATTTTAAGGTATATTGCTCTTTCTACTTATATTAGTATTTTTATTTGGTTGAAATTATTCTAATTTCTACTTTGAATATTAGGCATGGGTTTATTTGGTTGAATAAATGGATATTGGATTTTTTTCATTTTAAATAAAAATATATGTGTTTACATTTTTTTTTGTTAGTAATCAAAATATATAAAAATATATATATTTTTTTCTAATTAAATAAATAAATAAAATAAATTATTATATTTTTTTAAACTAAAATAAAATTAATAATAATTTAACATTTTTTATAATATAAAAAAATTATTTCATTTTTCTTACACACCACATAGAATTATTTATAAAAAGTTTTCAATATATATATATTCATTCTTCACAACTAAGCTAAAATCATAAATATAATCATAATGTAATTATGAATATGGTATGGTATCATTTAAATTGTGATGCAATTATCACATCACAATTTAGACAAAATATGAAATATTAATTTTAAAATTTTATTATGTAAATATAATGAAAATACAAATGTTTTTTGAAACTATAAAAGTTTGACTTTCTTTAAATCATTAAAATCATAACATAGAAAAGTACATGAAAATAATTATTCTTCATCAAATGTCAAATTTTATTGGACAACTCTTTTGTATTATTTCTAGAAATTAATCATACTTCATCAAATCTCAAATTTTATTGGACCAATTTCTTTTGACAACATTAAAATCATGATATGTACTGGGAAATCTAATGTATTATAACTTCTACTCAATTATTTTGTTTGATATGCATTTCAATTAGTGGAGGTAATTATTAAAACTAGTTATAAAGTTGCCTGCAAAACTTTGTCAACAAGTTGGTGGCAATCATTAAAACTGGTTATAAAGTTGTCTGCAAAATTTGTCAACAAATTGGTGTTGTTTTATTTTGTTGTGTGTAATAACTTTATTAAAAGGTAAGATCAAAATAATTATAATTTATATTTTTATTTTATGCTTTTTATATAGATAAATACTTAATTATATTATAGATCTTTTATAAAATTAATTTAATTTAGAACATGTCCATTTTTAAATTATAATATTTATAAAAAAATTACAAAAAATTAAGATAAAATATAAGATAAGTTGAAAATTATGAAATATATAAAATTAAAATCATTTAAAATATGTTAATAATAAAGAAATGATTTTTCAAATCTTTCTTAAAAAATATATCTTTGAAAATTTTGTAAAAAATATAAAAATAAATATAGAAAAAATAAAATTAAATTGAAAATACTAAATATATAATCATTATATTTTACATGTAGTTATATTGTTAATATGTTAGTCCGATTACTTTTAATGATTAAAAAGAGACATATATTTTGCTCTAAAATTTTAATTATTATAAGAAATCACAATATAAAGAATGAAACACATTAACACTCTCTCTCTATATCTAATATTTATTTATATAAATTGATAAAAATAAAATTAGTTTTAAAAATCATAACATATAAATTATATAAAATTTTTTTTATTAAGTATTAAAATTCATTTGATAATCTAGGGAGGTAGTGGGAGGGGTTATATTTTTGGCCTATGAAGAAAGGAGATTCAATTTGCATGGGATTTAAGGATTTCTACAAATATCTAGGGAGGTAGTGGGAGGGGTTATATTTTTGGCCTATGAAGAAAGGAGATTCAATTTGCATGGGATTTAAGGATTTCTACAAATAACTAGGCTAAATATCTAGCTTTGTGGCAAGGTATGGAACAAGCTCACTCCAAGGAATACATAAATTCATGGTTTTTGGAAATTCAATGATTGTGATTCAGAAGGTGAATAAAGTAAAAGAGAATGCCGAGTAGATCTCAGCTTCTATTCTACATCGAAGTTAGTTATTATTGGATAAATTTGAATTAATTCAACTCTTCCATGTCAAGAGAAACCTTAACACAGTGGCAAATGCTTTGACCAAACAAGGAACTCTATTAGAACAAGGTGTGTTAAAGATTCATGAAGGGGATTTGCTTAAAAATGCAATACCATGAGGAAAAGATTTGGATATTTTATGTCTTAAACATTCTCCAAAATTAAATTTGGGATAAGGCAATGTGTCTCATCAAATATCTCGATCAGGTATTATCTTGAAACACTATTAATCGCTATAATTCCCTCGGCACTATGGTGACCATTACCCTGGGCAGTGTTCGTCATGCTTCATTGGTTAAAGAATAGATGGAGAGGTGAATTAGTGGTTAATAAATTCGTCAGAATGTGGGAGGCCTTTGTGCTATATTCGAGATACAATTTGCATGTGTGATAAGCTTGCCAAAATTAATTTTGCTTCAGACTACAATCTTTCCATTATGGCTTCCGATTTCCTTCATCGTTTGGTGCTTGTGGATAGAGGTGGCATTAATGGAAAAGACAGAGGTTTCAAACCAATAATAGTTAAATCGATGATATATATAAAATGTTCGAGCGACTTTGAAAGCATAGAATGAGTGGTTAGAACCATAATTTGCCAAGTTCATCACGAGGTTTGGTTTGGGTTCAAGTTCATGGAAAGTGATTTTAGAGATGGAGAGAAAGAACTCATCATTTCCTTAGTAAACATGGCAAGTTCTCTCGAATTCCTCATCATTTTGGTCTCAAAGCAGGCTGAGATTATTTGCTTTTAAACTAGAAAATGGGAATATTGGAGGTCAAGTTGGACATACTGCAACTTGCAACTAAAATGTTAAGCTTTCATGTGGATAATTTGGCTTAGAGAGAGGAGGTCAATGTTGATGAGACTTGTAATGGGGCAGTTGAGGATATCTTAAATCCGCAGCATGAGGAGAGTGGATTTAGCTCTGCCATTGCCCATGAATCCCCTCCTTCTCAACTTGAGTGAGAAGCAAATGAAGTCCAAACCACTTCTGTCATGGAGGATATGTAGTAGTTTAGTTTTATTTTAGTCCTTTTTGTTATGTTATGCAAACATATAGTGTTTGTAGGTGTGTTTTCGAGATTGTACGAAGAAAATCAGTATTATAGTCTAGGTGTAAATTGTGTTAATCTTTCTAAGAGTTTTTAGACATTAGTATAAGAAATTTTGTGGCTTATAATGTACAAAGTTCTAGCCTTCAAACCAAAATATTTTAATGCAATATATAACCATTCCTTAAAAAAAAACATGTAATCATATATATATTCTCGTAATATTTATTAAAATTTAAATTAAAAATTACTTACAACTTATCCCAACTCATTATAATAATTTAGTTGTTTAAAATAATATCAATCATAATAGGAAATAAAACATGAAAATATTCTTCTTGTATAAATTCTCATACATGATATTATAAAAAGCGTGATAAAGAAAAAATAATTTACCTATTTTATATTGATATTTAATATGATATAAATAATTTTATCATTTCTAATTTTTTTAATAAAATATTTATTTCGAAATATCTATTCATATATATATATATTAATGCAACACTAAGTTATTAAATTTAATAATATAACCTTTATTAACTCTCTTATTTATATATCTTATTATTTAAACCTATTATATATATTTTGCACATCTCATTGGAATTAGTCTTGCCACTCTATGAAATCTAGCTATTAAGAATTTCCTCTACTTATCTCCTCACTATATATGAAATGGCTGTCCATCCTAGCCTCCTCTTTATCTTAATTGATTTCTCATCCAACTTTTAATGAAATAATAAATATACATGACTAATTGAAATAAAGTAGGCCAAAATGAAAAAATAATAAATATGCATGACTAATTGAAATAAACTAGGCCAAAATGAAATGACTTGGCTTTTTCGCCACCCCTCTACCCATCAAATTGATGATGTCTAGACATGTCAACAAAATTTATAATGAAAAAAAACCAAGAATAAAGATAAAAAAAACCAAACTAGAGAAGAGGAAATATTTTCTCCTAGAGAAATGAGAAAAATGATGACTGAAGACAAAACCCACTGTTCATATCCATTTTGAGAGGTTACCCGAAACAAAAGACCAAATGATATAACTGGAAACTAATGAAATAAAAAATCTCAATCCAAGCATTTTTTTATATATATAAATATATATATATACTATATTATATATATATATATATTATAATATTATATCAATCTTTTTTTTTTAATTTAGCATCAGAGAAGCTTTTTGTAGAGACAATTTGATTCTAAGAATATGGAATAATTTACATGAATTTTTGTGTGGAGGGTGATCACACTTGATGATCTAAATGTACCAAACAAATTATAATATGTCTAAAAATGCAAAACCATTTTTTTTTAAAACTTTTTCCTAATCATGAGATTATGACATATTATAATTTATTAAGGCTCTTTTAAACTTTTTTGAAATCATTAAAATTATGACATAAAAAAATACATAGAATTATTTTAAGTAAAAAGTCATATTTTATCATGTACTAAAAATTTGCCATCTGCAATTTTTTTTTTACAAACATTAAAATTCATAACTAATAAATGTTTTTTTTCAATTTAAATTGTCTTTTAAAAATACACTATTAATAATGAATAATTATTAAAACTAAAATAAAAATAAAAAATACAAATCATATCAATTTTTTTTTCTCTATAATTTTCCATAAAACATGTTAAAAAAAAATATCCATTAGAAATCTTTCCTATAAGATTAATTAAAATAATTTATAATTTAAATATAATTAATAAAAATAAATCTAAAATCTAGATTATAATTTCATATAAAATAAGATGACTTTCCTAACATTTAAATTTTATTTAAATATTTTTTAAAATTTTATAAACAAATAAATAATAGTAATATGAAAGAAAAGATTAATGATTAAATTGAAACACAATAAGTCTCTATCGTCCACAAATATCTTTTGAAGATTCTAAGCCACTTAAACGAACTTTTAGAACTGACTAATATACTGCTATATAATAAATTATTAGTTTACCATTGCTATATTATATTTATATTTATATAAACAGATTATTATAAAAATATATATATATATTTTTAACGGATTACTGAATGAGGTTTTGAATGGTCTATATAGTCTCTCTCGTATGATGCGCTCGATCAAAACCTTAGACGAACTATCACAACAGTCTATTATACTATCAGTGTTAGAAGTTTATATTACTTATATGGACTCAAATTTTATGTTGGGATTGATGTAAGAAAGTCAATCTATGTGATGAATTGGGTAAAAAAGTTCCTTTTAAATTCCTTGTGTGAAAGAGAGAGGAAAGTCAAAATTTAAATAAAATTTAAACCAAGGTTAAAATGAGATTTATATATAGAAAGAAAAATAAAATATTAAGGTTGGAGATTTAGTTATAAAATTGGATGTTAGAGTAAAATAAATAAAAAAACAAAGTCAAGAAATAAAACAATGAACAATTATCAAGATTAAAGAGTTTTGAAGTTGCAATCAATAAAAATATTTTTGTAGTATTGTTATTATTTTCTCTACACCAAATACCATGTTATTCAATTATAATGTTCCTCTTAGATTAGTTTGGCACACTTACTTAAAGGAACATAATGGTGTCTTAGGTAGCATAACAATGCATCTTAGAGGTGGAAGTTTGTAATTTTCTTTCCTACCATCAACATTTGGTATGTGGAAATTAATTTCGAACCATTGTTGTATAGTTATGGCCATCCATAGGTATTGTGCCAATAAGAGTTAATAATTGTGGTTAGTGCCACAAGGGGCTAGTTGAGATAATTTGTAACATGATTGGTGCTACCCTTATTGTATTTGATGTTCAAATGGAATTGTTGTAGGTATGTGAACCATTTTTTATGGCAGTTATTATGTAACTTCCCATGTGTCTACATAAATTTAAGAGGCTTGTGATCCATGTGGATGATCGTCTCCTTCCCTAGAGTATAATGTTTCAATTGTCGACAATTTCGTATAATGGAATAAATCTCCTTTGGCATACGATCTATGTTTGACACACATGATAGGATGTTAGAAATTGATATTCAAGAAGTACATTTTTGGACATAGAAGAAGTCTACAAATGTGATCAACCCATTTTTCGAAAAAACGTCATGTAGGGCCTCAAAATGGCTCTAAAAGTTCATGACCTAAAACTGCCAAAAATAGAAAACTACCAAAATAGCAAATTTGTGTCATGAACCAATGGAATAGGTGGGTGGTCACCAATATCTGCATGGATCAGTCCTAAGCCTTAGGAAGGAATGGTCTCCATTGCATTGAGTGCTTCCATGAGATGGGGAAATTCTACTGAACTTGGCCCCTGGTGATCGATTTGCTTAATTGCACAAGTTGGTCTGCTTTGACAACCCTATAAAACTAGATCCTCTGTTGGTGAGTGATATTAATTTGTGTGTCCATTATTTGATCAATTGTGGCATGTTCAATGCAGCTCTAGGTTGAGCTCTTTCTCTGTTAGTTGTTCTATGATTTCTAATGTGTCCAATAATGGTGGAATGTATGAACAAAGGTGATCCACATTGAAAAATAGGTGCAATCCAAGGAGGGGAGGATACTTATCTCGAAAGCATGATCACCCATAGTTTGGGTAATGGTATAAGGTCCATAGTGGATTGGTTGAAGCATCCAATGGGCCACTGTAAGGCATTCCTTCTGCAAATGCAAACAAACCTTGTCTCCCACTTGAAACTTATGTGGCACCCAACTCTAACCATGGCATTTCTTGTACTTAGTATTGGATTTTTAAAAGATATCATGGACCTATTGGCAGATGTGTTGAATTCATTCAATAAACTTGGTAGTTTTTTCGAATTCATATTGAACATGTGCAAATTTTGCTTGCATAGTTGCAAGGGTACGTGCAACATTAATGGGACACAGTGGTTGAAATCTTAGGCCCACCTGAAAGGGGCTATGACCATTTGAGTTATGGAGATCTCTGTTGTAGCTATTTTGAACATAGGGGAGAATTTCACCCCATGTTCATGATGCTTAGAGTTGTACATGCAAAAAAATTGCATGACCATCCTATTGATGAATTTTGTCTGGACATTAATCTGGGGTTGGAAGGAAGTTGATTTGGTGAGCTTGGTGTCTAAAAGTGACTAGATTCTCTATTAGAATGTGATGATGAACCTCCTACACTAATATGATATGAAGTGGGATCTCAAAATTTACCCACACTCATTTGAAGAAGAGCTTGTTAGTGGCTTCTTTTGTGATACCCTTCTTATAGGCATCCAGAATGGCCATCCTAGAAAATGTATTGAAAATCAAAAACACACAGTCATTACCATGCATGGTAGAAGGAAGGTCGAGAAAATAGTCCATCGAGATGGATTCCCAAGGTTGAATAGGATTAGGCATAGGTGTGTATATGTCTTGCTTCTTAATGGTTGGTTTGGAAATGGCGCAAGTAATGTAGAACCTGATATACATGCCAACATCCTCGTAAATTTTTGGCTAATAAAAATACTCTACAATACTACCATTTTATTTTCTACACCACAATTCCCTACTACTCAACTGTAATATACCTCCCAGATCAACTTCACATGCTTTCTTGAAGGCACAAAAATGTGTCCCAGGTAGCACAATAATGCATCATGGAGATGGAAGTTTGGAGCTTGGTTCCCTGCCATCAACATTTGTTATCTAGAAGTGAACTTTCAATCAATATTTTATAGTTCTGGACATACAAAGGTCTCGTGCTAATAAGAGATGATAACTTTGGTCAGTGCCACAACTAGGGGTTGACTGAGGTAGTCTGTAACATGATTGGTTCTACCATCCTTGTATTTGATGTTCAAATGGAATTGTTTAGGTATGTGGACCATTTCTAATGGCTCTATAACTTCCCCTGTGTCTGCATAAATTGAAGAGGCCTATAATATATTTGGATTTTTGTCTCCTTCTGTAGAATATAATGTTTCCATTATCGACCGACTTGCATGATGGAATACATCTTTTTATCATAGGTGGGATATATTTGGATAGTATTAGAGAGTGTTTCACCATGATAGGCCACTAGATGTCCTTGTTAAATGAGGAATGCACCACTAGCATAGTCAGAGACATCTGTCTCAATCTCAAATGCCTATTACAAGTTTGGCAAGGTGAGGACTAGTGCAAAGTAAAGGTTGTGTTTCAGTTCTTCAAATTCCTTTTGTTGGGACTCAAACCAAAAAAAAAAAAAAAAAACTTTTGATATGCTCTTGGTCACTTGAAATAAGGGCCAAGTAATAAAAGAAAACTCCAACATGAATCTCCGATAGAATTTAGCAAGGCCCAAGAAGTTGTGAAGCTCTATTAGAGTCATCGACACTGACCAATCCTAAATGACTCTTATATTGGATGGATCCACATCCACGCCTTGCTCATTAATAATGTCTCCTAGGTATTGGACCTTGTCCATGCCAAAGGATGTTTTTTCCAAGTTAGCACATAACTTGTATTGCCGCAAAGTGTGAGGGACCTATTGAATATGTTGCGAGTGTTCTACCCAACTCTTGTTGAAGATGAGGTTATCATCTAGATATACAACCATGAAAGAGTTGGTGAAGGGCCGCAATATACCTACTAGAAATACTGAGAGGGGGCATGAATCAGTATTTCGTGATATTTCAACTTTTGCCCAAATTTTATTCTTCTTTACAAATCATCAACATAATACACATATCATGAGCATCTATTTACCAACAATACATGAACAAGTAAACTTTAGCAAACACATGAGCACATTATTAAGCACACATAGACACCGAATATTAGGTGGAAAACACAACTAGGAAAAACCATGATTGTTGTTGTTTTTGTCTTCTTTTATTAATGTTAAAAGTCTTCTTTTACATCATACACTGGCTAGTAACAATGTGTAGGCCCCTATCTATTAGAAGACACCACCTCTTATTGTTTCTCCAACTACCATTGGAAGGAAGCCACCACTCCCTAATGAAGTTCTTCGACGACCACTAGAAGCAAGCTACTCCTCCCTAATCAAGCTCTCAAGGCACCAATGGAAGGAAGCTATCACTCACTTACTGAAGGCTCCAAATCTTAGACTCTTTCGTACCTCATTTTACAATGTTTCATACTAAATCCACCTACAACAAAATTAAACACCATAAGCCATGATTCAGAATTTTCAGACTAGACCCACATATAACTTTCCGCTCAAAGACATGAACTAAACTGCAACACAATCTCTATTCAACAAACAAATATGTTTATGCCCATCAACATATATTAATAGTTAACTCTCTTCTCATGATTACTATAACAACATCTAGTAATTAAGATATTATTGTTACCAATGCCAAATACAAACCTTCTCTATTCACCAATCACATCAATTTATTAACATTTTTTCCATCAGTAACTATACTTCATCAACAGCCAATGACCAATCTGATCTTAGAAAATCGTAACAATAACAATCTAATCTCTGTAGGACATACTCAAATCAAATCAAGCTCAGTCAATCTTAGCATCAACAATAAGCCTTTGGTCATCAATAACATCAATCCCTACCAGCAACACAATCTCTCACTGTCAATCCTGGAAGAACACATCATTTATTTTTACATTCTAAAGACAACATATTCAACAATTTATACACACATGATTTTGATCTCTCTTCTATACAATGCTATTACATAGTAGAAACATCCATACTCCACTTAGCTAGCTAGCACCAATAATAACTCATTGACAATACAAGTCTCATCATGGCAGTTAAGTCACCCTAATATACTAGCAGTCTTATACCAACATTAGCATACATTAGATGAGACTTTATCCAAATAAATGCTACACATGGATTTTTCTATAGTAATATCTTAATAATAGACAATAGCACACATTCATGACAAAACACCAACAACTCAGTTATACTACCATCAACATCTCTAGTTACAAATCTTGGACAAACTTTATGACTTATAATCTGATAATTTGCATCATCATTCTCAGGCAATATCTCTACAATATCAGTCCATCATATCGAGTAGCACATCAAACTAATAATCTATGCAATAACAACAAAATCTAACCAATCTTTGCTCATCTATACATTTCTATCAAACACTAGAAGAAACAACTTATTTTGATCTCAAGGTACTTAACATTACAATGCTCATGCATCCAATGCATCATCAAACTCTTTTACAACATAAAGGAAAAACATATTAAGCTCTCAACCTGCTATAAATTAATGACATCAAGAAAATACATAATTTCAAAACCTACAACAACATATTCCATATGTGAGTCCCTGTAAGACAATTGTTAGACACATATTCAATGACTACATAAGGTATCTACCAATGTAACTCTATATGACCCCTTCATAACACCATTGTTAGTTATATAAAAACATATTAGGTATGCCATTATCTAAGCCACACACATCTATAGGAATATTCTACAATAGACTTGCCTAACAAACACCATATCACACTTTAATATTTCTCCAATGCACATAATCATATTTAAATATGCATCAATGAACACTAGAACAAGGCTTTGCATACTTTCTCTTTGGTCCAAGCACACACTTCACACAAATCAAATTGGCTTGGACATTATTTGCAATGACCAACAATCTAGCTAGCACAACCACTTTTGGAATATCTAATATCACATCTAATCACATATTGACATATCCTTGTATGTCACTTTATGCATACAACGTTCATATATTTGTATCTTCACCTCTACAAAAGCACTACAAGGTATTCTTTTGCACACCATGTCATCATTTTCATAGATCAATGCACACTAGTAGTAAATTTTTCTTTGTCTCTTTGTGAGGAAAAATCTAATTTCTCAAGCTAGTGAATACACACTATTAGTCCAAACATTTGATCTATGTACACATTCCTTTTCAAAACACTCATCAACACACTTTATTTATGACTTCGTATGCTCACACTAGTAGAAATGTGGTCAAAATCTGATAGATATTAGTCAGATATGTGACTTATTGGTGTCGATTATTCGACACATTGGTGATTATCAAATCGACGCTGGAATTTTGTCGAATAGTTGACTATTTAGTTAACATCAGATATGTGATGATATAGATGTCAATTATCCAACACATAAAAACGCTGAAATGGTCATTAAAAAATGACATTTATAAGTCAAAGTTGTGACTTTATAAATAGTCGGATATCTAGTAGGTCATGCACCAATTCACATTTAGATATTTGACAAATAGGTTGTTTTTTCCAACAAAACAAATTGATGTTGAGGCGTTGGGTAATCGAAGACATAAGTAAATTTTGCGACAGAAGTGTTGTCACTTTGATGCTTTCAAGTTAATGGTGAAACATTGGATATGCGACAGATAGGTAATTTCGTCTGATGGAACAAACCAACGTTGATGCGTCAGGTAATCAATTACATAAGTGTTGTCACTCCGACACTTGCAAGCCAACTGTGAATCATTGAATATGCCACAACCATGAGTTTTGTTCGATGGGAGTGTTGTGGTATTGATGCTTCTATTCGTCGATTTAGTCATTGAGTATTCAACGAGTACTCTGACTGGTAGCCATCGAATATTCCACACACACACAC
>APFE030661448.1:432639-452607 GCA_000404065.3 Pinus taeda | reverse complement strand
ATATATACACACACACCGATACACCAAATGTAACCCCCTCCTACCACTCTTACCCAATCTAACCAGTCCACCAGGGTAAGTATGTAATGCAAAGTTACTTTGATATGATTCAACTCCCCAAGTATAGTTAAGGAAGTGGAATCAACAAACCAAAACCAGAATGACCTTCCTTAGGAGCTACAAAATCCCTAGGGGCTAAAAAACCACTCCAAGTGCCCAACACTTGATTTGACTTGCTTCTAACTAAAATAGACCCCCATTCACTCCCAAGACAAGCTCTCCATGCGAGTGAAACCCTCTAGGCGCTCCCATAACAAGGCCTCCATGCGACTGTAGTCATTTTTAGGAAGTTTTGTGCCAACAACCCCAAAATTTGAGCCACTTTTCAAGGCTAGGACTCAGGCCTCTTCCAAAAACTTGATGAAATTCTTAGAAATGATAAATAACAAGAAGACAAGGCCTCTAATACAAATTTTGAACAAAAAATTGACCAGCCTCATCCTAACCATGACAGGAATTTCATCAAACACATCATAAACATGTAATGTACAGGTCATATAAACATATCTAAACATCAATACCTCATACTTATTTGAGATTTGTCAAGAAGCTCTGATTCCCTCTTACAACAGATGCATTATCATATACTAGGTCATAAATTCGTTAACACTTCATTTACTAAACGGAACATGATGAGAGCCACAACTAAAGTATGTCATAAAACCATGCTTATAACTAGCATATATCTCGATAAAAAACAGTAATAGAACAACCATATGACAAGTACATTTACACATAGAACACAAGAGGAAAAGAGCTCTTATTAACATATGTAAAATGCAACCAAGTCAGGGACTTCCACGTACCAACGACCATAGATTGGGCTGAACCAATTCTTTCTTTCAGCGAGTCACCCCTGTGCCATATTCCAAGCATGAATGTGGGACTCACAACAAAAACAACCAAGGCATCTCAATATTTACCATGTATCCCACCATTACCAGTCAAGGGATTCCTAGGATTGAAAACCTTATCTATACAACCAAGATTTACCGTGTATCCCACAATTACAAGTCAATGGAGTCATAGGCCCAAAAAAGCAACATACGCTACAAGATTTATTACAATCTCCCCATATAATGTTCAAGGGATCATTAGGCCCTAAACAAGCATGGATGCCTCCAGATTTCTCCACCTAAACCGTATTTTATCATCTCCGCCCTCAGGCTTTACCATGTATCCCACCATTTACTAGTCAAGGGATTCCTAGGCCTTTGGGAATTTTCCTAAGAGCACCCCACTCAGTTTTGAAACCATCCAAGAATCCATCTCAACCAAGTAAAAGAACCCCATCGCACCATGGCTATCCAGAAATGGCAAGGCAAGGTTGAAACCACTGTTACACTTGGAAAAACTCATGCCAATGACAACAAGAGAACCAAATACACACATGCATGTACCATGCATGCCAAAACTAGTAAGGAAATCATACATGCAACTCGATACCTTCAAGTAATCTCGTTGTAGCCGCTTGATATAACTCTTCCTTGCTTGATCTTTTGCTTCACTTTGCTTCCTTTTCCTTCCTTGTCCTTCCTTTGCTTTCCTTCCACCAATGCTAGAGTGCTCTAAGAATACTCTAAGTGTGCAAGGGTATGAGAGAGTAGATAGGATAGAGAAAGAGCTCCAAAAATGAACTGGAAAAAAGGTTGTGAACTAATCCTCATAAGCCTTTTTATTAATGAGGCCTCTAATTTCTTCAATTTCCATTATTTTCCCTTCATTTTACTCCTCACTTGCAACTTGTGACCTTTCACCTTCCTTTTCTCCTAATTTCCTTTATTTTCATAAATAAATGCCAATAAATTCATATTTTCCTTTCCAAAGCCTTTGTCATTTCCTTATCAATTTCCCCTTAGCCATAATAAACCAAATGAACACCTGTTAAGATGTTTTGGCCAACATTCAACTTGGAATAAGTGTGACATGACCTTAGTCATATGTTTCCTTTATTAAATTTATTACATGAAATTTAACCCGTGGTTGTTATAGACCCCTCCTCCTTAGGGGAACACCATCCTTAGTGTTCAATGACACCTACAACTAGTAAGACCACTGAAAATAAAACATACTACCCATGGAGCTTTATAACTTAGCTCATTGCAGTATTTACAATGAACAACCTACTAAAAATAAAACCAACATGAAAAACATAACAACATGACACCCATATCACTTATTGGAGATTTATAATACAACTCATTGCGATATTTACATCCATATACATATACCAAAATTTCTTTGCCTCAACTGACAAACAAGGAAGGATACATAGCCTGCATCTGATCATCCATCTCCCATGTATCTTCATCGGGCCCTAAGTGCTTCCGCTGTAATTTAACTTGCTTGATTGCTCAATTCCGGAGCATGAGCAACTTTCTTTGAAAAATGCATTGAGGTTCCAACTGTAATTCTCCTTTTGGATCCACTTGCAATACAGACCAACCAATAACATGGTCAACATCCTTCACATATCTTTTAAGCAATGAGACATGGAAAACATCATGGAATTTCACTATCAGAGGCAGTGCAAGTTTGTAGGCCACTGTTCTAATCCTCTTAAGGATCTTGAAAGGCCCGCAATACCAAGGTGCCAACTTTTCACATGAGCCAATCATCAAGGATCACTTCTTGGGATTGATGCACAAACACACATGTTCCCCAACCTGAAACTCCTTAAATGCCATGTGTTGATCTGCATAAATTTTCTACCTATCCTATGTTGCCTTTAGATTCTTCTTGATAACCTGCATTTCTTGTTCAAAATTTGCCAACATATCCAGTCCTATCAACATCCTGTTCACTGGATCACTCCAACTAATAGGATTATTACAACTCTGACCATAGAGTGCCTTAAACAGACTCATCCTTAGTGACTCTTAACACCTATTGTTGTAAGAAAAATCAACTAGTGGTAGATATTCTTCCCACTTCCATTGCTGGTGAATAACATACATTCTCAACATGCCCTCCAATATCCTATTGTCCCTCTCTATTTTTCCATCTGTTTGTGGATGATAAGTTATTCTGAAGGACAACTATGTACCTAAACCTGCAAATAACTCCTTCCAAAACTTCAAAGTGAACTTAACATCCTTTCCTAATACAATTTTCTTCGGTACACCATGCAATCTCACTGCATATTTGATCAAGGCCTATGTGACATCATTAGCTAAATAAGTAGACTTCGTTGGAATGAAGTGTGCTACCTTATTCAACCTATCAACCATAATTATAATATAATCATGTTGTCTAGATGTCCTCGACAAACCTGTAATGAAATCCATGGAAATTACCTCCCATTTCCACTCTGGAATCATAATTGATTGTAGTAGACCACCTGGATGCTTACACTCTACTTTTACCTATTAACAATCCAAACATCTAACTACAAACTCTGCCACTTCCTTATTCAAATTCGACCAATACTAAAACTTCTTCACCATTGTCAATGTATTCTAATGTCCTGGGTGACGTGAATATGACTTAGCATGAAATTCCCTCAAGCTAAGATTCTTGAACTCACTGTTATCAGACACATAGATCCTATGCCTAAATATGACCAAACCATTTGTTATGAGATGATAGTCCACGTCCTGAACACATGCACCATGTTGTAACATGTGCCTAATCTTCCTATACTTGTCATCCTGTTGTCTTTCCTGTAAGATCCGATCTTGAAAATATGTCCCATAAGAACTCATAACTTCTATATGATTTACCTGTATTCTTCTACTAAGAGTGTCTACAACCTTGTTTTCCTTTCCCTTAATGTACCTAATATCAAAGTCAAACTCACTAATCGTGGCCAACCATCTAGCTTGCCTGACATTCAGATTTGGTTGGTCAAATAGATTTCTCAATCCATTGTGATCTCTCATCAAGACAAAACTATTTCCAATAAGATAATGTCTCCACATCTTCATGCATGGACAATCACTGGTAACCAAAGATCATGTGTAACATATTTTTTCTTGTGCTCATTCAATTTCCTTGATCATAGCACACTACCCATACTTCCTGCATCAGGACTCCACCAAGTCCTCTCTTACAATCATCTGTAGACACCACAAACTCTTTATCTGGATCTACAATCTTTAGAACTGGAGCATATGTCAACAACTGCTTCAACTGCTCAAAACTTGTTGCACATTCTTCTATCCATTCAAATTTCTTTCCTTTCCTTTGCAATGATGTAATGAGATAGGAAATCCATGAGAAGTTCTTGATGAACCTCCTCTAGTAACATGATAACCCCATAAATGACCTTACCTCATCCACATTCCTAGGAGCTTCCCATTCCATGATAGCCCTTATCTTTTCTGGATCTACTGCTATGCCTTCCTTGGAAATGACATGCCCCAAGTAATGTACCTTTGTCTGGAAAAACTGCATTTACTAAGCTTGGCATATAACTGATGCTCTCTTAGAAATATCAATATTGTTGCTAAGTGTTTGACATGCTCTTCCTAATTCTTAGAATATATCAATATATCATCAATGAATATAATAAAAAGCTTGTCTAGATGAGGACAAAACACACTATTCATCGAACACGTAAAAGTAGTTGGAGTATTAGTCAAACCAAACGAAACTAGAACAAACTCATAATGTCTATTCCTGGTATGGAAAGCAGTCTTGTAGATGTCCTCTTCTTTAATGCCTACCTAATTATACCTTGATCTCAAATTAATCTTCGAGAACACTACTTCTCCCTTCAACTGGTCAAACAAATCATCAATCCTCAACAATGGATACCTGTTCCTGATGGTCACCTTGTTAAACTACCTATAATGAATGCATAACCTGAGAGTACCATCCTTCTTCTTCACAAACAATATTGGTGCACCCCAAGGTGATACACCCGACCTGATGTATCCCTTGTCAAGAATTTCCTTCAATTGTAATTTAAAGTCCACTAACTATGGAGTGCTCATATTGTAAGGTGCCTTTGATGTTGGTGCTACCCCTGATACCGACTCAATAGAAAAATCCACTTCCCTATGAGGTGAAAAATTTGAAATATCTACGGGGAATACATCCTGAAACTACTACAAAACCATGTACTTGTTCAATACCTCAGCATCCTCAATGTCCTTACCTTTATCATTGGAAATATGCATTGTAAATAACACACACCCTTTCCTGTGACTTCTCTTCACCTACATAGTTGTAACCATTCTAACTGATGTAGCCTTCTTCTTACCCTGTAATATTCTTTATTCTCCATTGGCATCCAAGCACTCAATGGCCTTATCATAACAATCTACTTTGGTCTTGTGAAGCTACAACCAATCCATACCCAAAAACATATTTTATGATCCCAATGAAATCACATCAAAATGTGTTGATGTAGGCATACCATTCAATTCAAATGCATAAGCTTTTACCTTGTGATGAACACTTTTCTTTGTATATGAGGCCAACTGCACTAACTAAGACTCTGAATGAAATTTTTTATTCAAACCACACTTATCCACCGCATCAGGATTAACATAGCTATAATTAGATCTAGTGTCAATGAAAATAGAAACAACTTGAGCACAAATCTTACCGTCCATCTCGATGATAGATTCTTGGTCATCTGCTTGCCCGTTATCCAATCCTGCATAGATATGAGAAATGATCTATCCAGCATCCCAAATTATTTGTGCTTCTTGTGCACTGTAGATATGAGTCATACCACCCTGATACAATTGATAATCATTCTTGAGATTCTCCCTACCACATATCCAACACCGCAATTGTCCCTGACCATAACCTTTATTTTTCTACCCTCCAAGCTGTTAACCATGTCCCTGTCCAACTACATTAAAATTATTGTAAGGAATAACATTCTCTTTCTCACATGCATCCTGAGGTCTTGTTTGCTTCGGTGGCCACTTTCCCTTAGCTTTGTCTTTCCCTTTCAATCCTTGATGAGACTCTGTCTTACGCTTCGATTTCTCATAACAGTATTTCAACTTTCTGATGGCTTCCTCCAACGATCTAGGCTCATAAAACTTGATCATGTATTTGAACGCTATCAGAAACCCACTGATGAATCTATGAATATTCTCCTTCTCCTCCTTAAGTTAAGACACATACCTCAACAACTCCAAGAATATTCTAACATACTCCTCATCTGTAATCGATCCCATATTTAGCTCATAGGAATCCTTTGCCCTGTCATCATAGTATCTCTCCCATAGATACTTTCTCTTGAAAAGTATTTCAAACTCCCTCCAAGTCAAGTCCTCTTCTTGAATGCCTTTGAAAGTCTTCATGTCTTCCCACCAGGTGTTTGCTTTACCTTTAAGATTGAACATATTTATTCTAGCCTTCATGTTCTTTAAGAAATCATGCAATTTAAAGAACTTATTCATTCCAAGCACCAAGCTTCTGCATCTTGTGAATTCTCTATTTCTCCATCAAATGTAGGCGGCTTTGCTTTATGCATTCCAAGCACCAAGCTTCTGCATCTTGTGAATTCTTTATTTCTCCATCAAATGTAGGCGGCTTTGCTTTCTTGAACTCATCAAGAAAATATCCCCTGTCACTCCTCCTATAAGGATGAGGGTGATGATGACCATGGTACCTGTCTAAACTAGAACTATATTAATGCCCATGCACATTTTCTCTCCTATCAGGTGTGTCCAAGAATCTTCCATCCTTGACAATATCATCCATGTCTGACCTGTGTCCATAATGAGATCTGCTACCATAGGCTCCATTAGTCCTGTCCTTCTATCCATGACTGATCCTAAGCAGTCCCTACCTCTGCAAGTCTGGTAAGATTTGAAGAATCACTGCATTAACCTCTTCTTGTTTCTCTTGTGCCCTGGAAATTCTCTACTATGATTGAATTATCTTGTCATTATCCGCTTCGCAACTCCTTATTTCTGCCTTCAAACTTCTTAAAGTGCCTATTATGTGAGGAGAGTACTGATCACCATGTTGCTCAACTCATCTATAGGGAGAACCCCATGAACTATAATCCACCATTTTGCTAGTCATCTTTGATCTTCTTCTTCCTGCAAGTATATCATGTTAGCTAAACCAAAATATAAACATAACCAACATACCTCAGTATAGTTCATGGGAGGATATCTCATCTACAAGATCAATCTATATTGGAAAAATACATGTATAATTATAATCATAACAACATACAATATGAGTTGCATACCATGACCTCATGTATGAAAACCATAACCATGACAATGCATGCACAACAACATATAGACACTAGACATACACAATAAATGCATGTTAAACCAACATGCATTCACTACAAACAAATAAAAAAGAAACACCTTCAACTTCTACATGACAACACAACTACAAAAATGACCATCATCTTGCATACACATCAAGCACATATACAATCTACATGCATGCATGACAACCACATTCCACCCATCCAGTCCAAGGGGCGAACCATACTCTGATACCAATCTGTAACACCCTCCTCCCACACTTACCTAAGCTAACTGGTCCACCAGGGTAAATATGTGATGAAGAGTTACTATGATATGATTCAAATCCCCAATTATAGTTAAGGAAGTGGAATCGACAAACCAAAACCAAACTGACCTTCCTCAAGAGCTACAAGACCCCCACGAGCTAACCAACCACTCCAAGTCCCAAATCTCTAAGTTAACTTGATTTTAACTAGACTAGACCCCCAGGTAGTTCCATGACAAGCCATCCATGTGACTGAAACCCTCCAATCACTCCCAAAACAGCCCCCCACATGATTGTAGTGTTTTTCAGGTAGTTTTGTGCCAATGACCCCAAAATTTGAGCCACTTTCTAGGGCTAGGACACAGGCCTCTGCCCAAAACTTGATGAAATTTCCAGAAATGATAAATCACAAGAAGACAATTCCTCTAATAGAAAATTGGAACAAGGAACTAACCAGAATCATCCTAACCATGATAGAAATTCCATCAAACACATCATAAATATGTAATACATAGGTCATAAAAACACATCTGAACATAGGGACCTCATATTTATTTGACATTCATCAATAAATTTTGATTCCCTCTCATAATAGCTACGTTATCATCTATGAGGTCATACATTCATTAAAATTTCATTTACTAAACATAACATGATGAGAGCCACAACCAAAGTTTGTCATATGTAACCAACATATAACAAGATAAACAACAATGATAGAACAACCACCATAGCCACGTAATAACAAGTACATTTACACATATAACACAAGAGGAAAAAAGCTCTTATTAACATATGCAAAGCCAACCAATTTAGGAACTTCCACGTACTACCCGACCATAGATTGGGTTGAACCAAATATTTCTTTCAGCCAATCACCCCTATGCCATATTCCAATCATGAATGTGGGACTCACAACAAAACCAACCAGGGCTTATCAGGCTTTACCATGTATCCTGCCATTACCGTTCAAGGGATTCCAAGACCAGAAACCCTAATATATACAACTAGGCTTTACCGTGTATCTCGTCATTACCGGTTAATGGATTCTTAGGCCTGTATAAGGAACATACACTATAGGCTTTACCACAATCGTGCCATATACTGGGAAAGAGATCACTAGGCCCTAAAAAATCATGGACACCTCTGAATATATCCACCTAAAACGTGAGGAATTTTCCTGTCTCCACCCTCAGGCTTTACCGTGTATCCTTCCATTTACAAATCAAGGGATTCCTAGGCCTTTGTGAATTTTCCTGAGACTACCCCACTCAGTTTCGAAACCATCCTGCAATCCAACTCAACTAAGTAAAAGAACCCCATCACACCATGGCTATCCGAAAGTGGCAAGGCAAGGCTGAAACCATTGTCACACCTAGAAAAATCCATGTCAACGATAACATGAGTACCAAATACACACATGCATGCCAAAACTAACAAGGAAATCATACATGCAACTCGATACCTAAAAGTAATTTCGTTGTAGTTGCTTGATCCAACTCTTCCTTTCTTGTTCTTTTGCTTCCCTTTGATTCCTTTTCCTTCCTTTGCCTTCCTTCCTCTAATGCTAGAGTTCTCCAATAATAATCGAAGTGTGCAAGAGTATGAGAGAGTAGAGAGAATAGAGAGAGAGCTCCAAAACTAAACTAAGAAAAAGGTTGTGAATTGATCCTCATGAGCATTTTTATTAATGAGGCCTTTAATTTTTTCAATTTTGTGATTTTTTCTTCATTTTCCTCCTCACTTGCAACCTGTGACCTTTCACCTTCCTTTTCTCCTAATTTCCTTTATTTTCATAAATAAACGCTGATAAATGTCTCTTTGCATTTCCAAAGAATTTTACATTTCCTTTTCCAATTTTCCCTTAACCATAATAAACCAAATGAACACCCGCTAGGATGTTTTTCCCAACATTCAAGTTGGCATAATTGTCCCATGACCTTGGTCTTATTTTTCCATTATTAACTTTATTACATGAAATTTTAACTTAGGGCTACTATAAGAATGTCATAACACATAGCATCCTTCATTGTTGATCACACAGAGTTGAAGCTAGAGGAGTCCACCAGCTGCAAGTGTTGTCATAAAAAAAAATCATCTTTTCTATTATCTCTACATTATACCAGTCTGCAAATATAACCACTCCCAATCAATGAAATTTTGACATCCTCCTAGAGCTTGTCAATCTTCTCTTTGAACAAATTATCTTTAAGTTCTTGAATTACTTTTGCACTAGAAGGCTAAGTGACAAATTATTTTTCCATTAGAGTCGAATTATGATGTGAATGCCCAACATCACAACTTAAACCTTGAATCCAGGTAGCTTCTTTAAGTGTTGCAATGAAACTTGTCATATTTCCTTTAAAACATTGAAGAAATTCAAATCTCGTCCCACCATATTGACCATCCTCAAGTTACCAACTTCCAACAAGAGAAGAGTACACTTTCATTCTCATCTGACCGCCTGCATCCTCTTCATGAGGGTGACCCGAGACATTTCCTTTAACATACCACTTTTGGCATGATCATATTTGACCATAAGATGCATGGATATTATTTTCATGAAGAAATAAAAAATGAAATTTATAAGGATTGTAACAGCCCTGGTGAAAATTTCATGTAATAAAATTTAATAAAGGAAAAATAAGACCATGGTTAAGGGACACTTATTCCAAGCTGAATAATGGGCAAATATATCCTAGTGGGCATCACTATATGTGTGTTTTGGCTAAGGAAAATTGGCAAAGGCTAAGGCAAAGGCATTAAAAGACAAAAAGACATTTTTGACACATTTATTTATGAAAATAAATGAAAATAGGAGAAAAGAAAGGTGAAAGGTCACAGGTTGCATGTGAGGAGGAAATTTAAGGAAAATAATGGAAAATGAAGAAAATAAAGGCCTCATTAATAGAAAGGCTTATGAAGATCAATTGGTAACCTTTTGCCAGTTCAAGTTTGGAGCTCTCTCATTATTCTCTCTCTCTCGCTCTTGGTCACTTAGAGTTTTCTTGGAGCACTCTAGATTTGGAGCAATGAAGGAAATAAAGGAAAAGGGAAAGGAAGGAAAAAAAGGATCAAGGAAAGGAAAGAAGGATCAAGCAGCTTCAGCAGGAATACTTGCAGGTAACCTTTTGCATGCGTGATTTCCTAGCTAGTTTGGACATGCATGGCTTTACATGTTGGTGTATGGTTCTCTTGTTGTCGATGGCATGGTTTTTCCAGGTTATGACAGTGGTTTTCAACCTAGCCTTGTTTTTTTCCAAATGCCATGGTATGTTGGGATGTTTATCTCGGTTTTGAACTTTGGTTTGTTGGATGGATTTCAGAATCCAAGGTGGGGGTGGTCTCTAGTTTCATCCCCAAAGGCCTAGGAATCCCTTGGCCGGTTTTGGTAAGATACACGATAAATCCTGAGGGAGGAGTCTAGATTTAGGGCCTAGTGATCCAGTTTTGGATTGTGGTAAAGCCTGAGAGACTGGTCTTGGTTTAGGGCCTAGTGATCTGGGATTGGATTGCGGTAAAGCCTGAGAGACAAGGAGATGGAAAATTCCTCAAGGATATTGATGGATCCAGGATGACATTCCAAGTTTGGTTCGATTGTGATCGAAGCATCGCGTTTGGTGTGATCACGGTTTGGTTAGGGAGGAGGTGGTTTAGCCTCTAGATCCCTTGATTTCTCTTGGATTGGTTGTTCTATGAGATCCCACATTCATGCTTGAAATATGACACGGGGGCGACTGACTGAAAGAGATATTTGGTTTACCCATGTCTATGCTTGAGTGGTACATGGAAGTCCCGAACTTGGTCATATTTTCCTATGATTATTAAAAGCTAAGTTCTCTTACTTTTGCACTTTTTTATGTGTGGATTTAATGGTTTTCATTTCTATGATATTTATATGGTTTTATGTTGGTTATATGACTGGTTCATGTCATGGTTATTTCATGTATTTACTTGTAATTGTTAAATGGATGGATGCAAGACCTAATTTATGTTATAACAATTCAATGGGGAAGGTGGTGATTCTTTTGGTTATGTTTCATAAGTTCTTTCCGTCATTTATGCTCTGTCTTGTATCCAAGACCTATAGGTTACATCGATGCCGAGTGTTTGATAGAATGTCAGTCCCAACTAGGGATTCTCAGGCCTAGTCCTGAGGTTGATTTTTTATTTGTTTATATTGTCATCATGCCTCTGATGGATTCTAAAGGTTATAACAAGTTATAGGCAGAGGCTGGGATTTTGGGATAGAAAAGTGGCTCAAATCTCAAGGACGTTGGCACAGGTCTACTAAAAAAAGTCCAAGGATGTTGGCACACAGGCCTGTGAGAGTGAATAGGGGTTAAAAGGCTTAAATCATCAGTGGGAATCAGGGACATGATGTCTGAGTGGTTGAGATGTCTCCTGAGGGTCTTGTAGTTGATGTGGATGGGTTTTTTTGATATCTTCCATCGGTTCCATTTCCTTAAGGTCACCAAGGAAGTTGAATCTCTTATAGTAGCCTCTCTCTTTTCATTTTTACCTTGATTGGCTGGTTGCTTGGGTGGACTTGGGAGGAGTGGGTGTTACAGATTGGTATCAAAGCATGGTTGTGCTCTCCTTGGGTGAAGGTGCTCGGTCATGGATGCATGTCAGTTGCATGTGTGTCATGATCATGATGGTAGTAAGGTTGTCATGAGGAACTTGATGTGATTTTATGGGATGCATCATCAGAAGTATATGACTAGTTGCATATGGTTATATGTTGCTTACATGTTGATTATATGTCGCTTGACTACATCCTTGTTGTAAGTTGCATTCTTGAATGTTTTGATTACATGTATCAGTCTTGTAGGTTGATTACAAGAATTGATCACATATACTTGACTACGTGCATTCATACATATGTGTAGTTGATTAGGCATTTCTTATGCATGTTGATAGTTGCATGTGGCAATGTGTGCAATGGAGTAATGGTTTTTTTCATGCATGAGCTCATATCATGCATTGTTGATATGGCCTTGTATTGATGACTGAACCCTAGCTAGAATGATGTTTATGCATTGATATACTTATTCGATATATGTCTATATTCTATTATGATTCTATTATACATGTATCAAATTGTTTTGATGATATTGCAAACAAGGTATCCTCCACGAATTATGCTAAGGTACATTGGTTTATTGTGATTTGGTTTAGCTGACATAGTATGACTTGTAGGAAAGAGATCATATGGCTAGCAAGGTGGTAGAATACATAGAATCTCCCTATGCATCAGATGGGAAGTGTGGTGTGGGACACCCTTCTAATTTGGCAGACACGTTGAGAAGCCTGAAGGAAGAAGTAAGGAGTTGCAAAGCAGACAATGACAAAATCATGCAGGCACAAGAGAAACAAGTAGAGGTAAATGCGGTATTACTTCAGAGTTTGTCAAATTTGCAACTATAGGGACCACTTTAGATCAACCATGGACATGAGGACAAAACTAATGGGGCATATGGTAGTAGGTATCCTAGTAGAAACATGTTGGATAGATTTGACATGATCAGAGATGGAAGGTTGTTGGTCACTCTAGATAGGAGAGGTGATCGACACATGTACTATTCTAGTCCTGGTTCTGACAGGCATCATGATTGTCATCATTATCACCCTTACATAAGAAGTGATAGGGGATACTTTCCGGATGAGTTTAAGAAGGAAAAGACACATATCTTTGATGGAGAATTGAAGAAATCACAAGATGCAAAGGCATGGATACTTGGTATGGAGAAATTCTTCTAATGGAATATTATTTAGAAAACATGAAAGAAAAGATAACCACTTTCAGTCTCAAAGGTAAAGTAGATATTTGGTGGGAAGATGTGAATAATGTCAAAGGTATACATGAGTAGTATTTGACTTGGCATGCATTTGAAAGGATCTTAAAGAAGAAGTACTTGTCTGAGAGGTACTATGATGATAGGGCTAAGGAGTTTTATGAGTTGCAGATGGGCTCTATGACATATGATGAGTATACTAGTAGATTTTTGGAGCTGTTGAGATATGTGTCTTACCTCAGGGAGGAGAAGGTCAAGGTTCAGAGATTCATCATTGAAATATCAGTTGCATACAGAGACTGGATTGAGTTTGATGAACCTAGATCATTGGAGGAGGCCATCTGAAAGTTGAAGCATTGTTATGAGCAGTTGAAGTGCAAAGTTGAGCCTAAGCATGACTTGAAAAGAAATGAGAAAGCTAAAGGAAAATGGCCACCAAAGAGAGGAAGACCTCAAGATGCAAGTGAGAAATAAAATGTAGTTCCTTACAAGAGATTCAATACAACTGAGAAGGGATGTGGAGAGTAGCAAGCTAGAGGTGGTGGTATGGAACCATTATAGTGTCGGGTATGTGGTAAGGATCATCGTAAGAGGGATTTTCCATAGTATCAGAGTGGTGGTAGACCCTAGATCTACAATTCTCAAGAGGTGCATACAATTGGTGATGTTGGTCATAACATTCCTCAGATCTATGTAGTTATGGACAACAAGCAGGCATACCATCAGGCATTGATCATTGAGATGGACAGTAAGCTTTGCGATCAAGTTATTTCTATTTTGATTGATCATGGATCTAACTATAGTTATATTAATCATGACCTGGTGGATAAGTGTGGTTTGAGAAAAGAAATGCATGCAAAATCTTGGTTGGTACAGTTAACTATAGGTACAAAGAAACGAGTTCACCATTGGTTATGAGCTTGTGCATTTGAGTTAAACGGTATGCCTACAACAACACATTTGAATATATTTCCATTACGATCGTATGTTATGATTTTGGGTATGGATTGGTTATACCTTCATAGAACCAAAGTGGATTGCTTCGACAAGGTCATTGCGTGTGTGGATGATAGTGGGGAAAAGAGGACTTTGTAGGGGAAGAAGAAGCCTACATGAATGAGGACGGTTACTACTAAGTAGGCTAAGCGCAGTTGCATTGATCTAGGTGGATATTGGTGGCCACCCGCTAATTCCACGTGGATCCCCTCTAGTGCTTCTTTCAGTTCTTTCAGTTTCCTTAATTATAGCACAGTTTACTATTTTTAGCAGTTTTTCGGGTCCTAAACATCTGGAGCCATTTTGAGGCCCTAAACGACGTTTTTTGGGAAATCTACCGCCAACGATTTTTCCGTTTAAAAATTGTCTTTTCCGTCATATTCCTCGGAGATATCTTTCCAATGGGCTATTATGCACGTCAAACGGAGATAAAACGACCAATTCACGACCCCGGGAAGTTGATGTACCAACTTACCCAAAAACGGGGCCCATAATTTGGCGTTTCGGCTTCCAGGGTTAGGTTTTGGAATGTGAAGGGTTTTTTTCATTGTTTCTCAACAATAAATAGGCCTTCGAGCCTCATTGTAACACAGTTCAGAGGCATGTAGCCACACATCTCTTCTCAGAGATAAGCTACCATCACCCTAGCTGGTTTATTTCTATATCCGGTTGTAAGCATATTTCAGTATTTTCCATTAATGAAATGAAGTAATATTTCCGCTGCATCTTTGTGTATATGGTTATCTCTGTATTTTATTGTGTTCCTGTTTAAATCTGGATCATGCATAGAATGTTGTGTGATGTTTGTGTACACATTTCTAGTCACAAGTGTAAGGAGGTTGAGGATGTTGATGTTTTAAGCAGGAACCCAGTTTTGCAACAATTTTAGGATGTATTTCTTGAGGACATTATAGAATTTCCACCTCACGAGGAGGTATAATTTTATATTGATTTGGTGTCAGGGGTAGCCCCAACATCAAAATCACCTTACGATATGAGCACACCAGAGTTTTTGGATTTAAAGTTACAGTTGAAGGAAATGTTGGACAAGGGGTACATTAGGTCGAGTGTATCACCTTGGGGTGCACCAATGTTGTTCATGAAGAAGAAAGATGGCACTCTCAGATTGTGCATTGAATACAAGCAAATGAACAAAAGTAACGATCAAGAATAGGTACCCATTTCCAAGGATTGATGGTTTGTTTTATCAGTTGAAGGGAACAACAATTTTCTCTAATATCGACTTGAGATCGAGGTATCATTAGGTATGCATCAAGGAAGAGGATATATTCAAGATTACATTCATGACCAGGTATTGGCATTATGAATTTATTGTTGTTCTATTCGGTTTGACTAATGCTCTAGCTACATTTATGTGTGTTGATGAATAATGTGTTGCGTCCTTATCTGGACAAGTTTGTTATTGTATTCATTGATGACATAATGGTATATTCTAAGAATGAGGAAGAACATGATGAGCATTTGGAAGCAGTGTTGAGATTGCTAAGAGAGTATTAGTTGTATACTAAACTTAGCATGTGCAACTTCTTTCAGACTGAGGTACATTACTTGTGGCATGTTGTCTCCAAGGATGGCATAACAGTGGATCCAGAAAATATAAGGGCTATCATGGAGTGGGAAGCTCCTAAGAATGTGGATGAGGTGAGATCATTTATGGGATTGGTAGGTTACTATAGGAGGTTCATCGGGAACTTATCACGCATTGCATATCCTATCACATCATTGTAGCATAAAGGTAAGAAGTTCAAATGGATAGAAGAATGTGAGGCTAGTTTTGAGCAGCTTAAGCAGTTGTTGACACATGCACCAATGTTAAAGATTACAAGATCCAGAAAGGAGTTTGTAGCATGTATAGATGCTTGCAAGAGAGGACCCGGTGGATTTCTCATGCAAGAATGATAAGTAGTGTGCTATGAGTCACGTAAACTAAATGGGCATGAGTAGAACTAGCCGACACACAATCTTGAGCTAGTGGCGATTATACATGCGTTGAAGATGTGGAGGCACTATCTTTAGGGTAGGAGGTTTACATTGATGAGTGATCATAGTGGGCTGAGATATTTGTTTAATTAGTCAAATCTAAATTCTAGGAAATCTAGATGGTTAGCTACCCTTAGTGAGTTCGACTTCGAGATCAGATACATCAAAGGGAGGGAAAACCGGGTTGCAGATGCTCTTAGCAAGAAGGTACATGTAAATCATATAACAACTATAAGCTCTTATGGGGCAGAGTTACAAGATAGGATCTTGCAGGCAACATAACGGGTTGAAAAATACATGGCGATCATGCACATGCTATAATAGAGCACAGGCACAAGTATAGGTGATTGAGATGCAGACTATCATCTCACAGTAGATGGTTTTGTGAGGTTTAGAAATAGAATCTATGTGTTGAATTGTAGTGAGCTCAAGAAGCTTATCTTGAGGGAGTTTCACGCCAAGCCATACTTGGGTCATCTAGGATATTAGAAGACATTGATGGCAGTGAAGAAGTTATACTATTGGCCGAATCTGAAGAAGGAAGTGGGAGAGTTTGTGGTTAGATGTTTAGATTATCAACATGTCAAGGCAGAATGTAAGCATCCAGGTGATTTACTACAATCTATAGAGATTCTAGAATGGAAATGGAAGATCATTTCCATGGATTTCATTACAGGTCTTCCGAGGATAGTAAAGAAGCATGATTTTATTATAGTCGTGGTTGACAGGTTGAGCAAGGTAGCGCACTTCATTCTAGTAAAGACTACATATTCAACCAGTGAGGTAGCACAAGTGTTCACCGGAGAGATAGTGAGACTGCATGGTGTTCCAAAGAAGATTGTGTCAAATAAGGATGAAAAGTTCACTTCCAAGTTTTAGAAGGAGCTATTTGTAGGTTTGAGTACAGAGTTGGCCTTCAGTATAGTGTATCATCGACAAATAGATGGACAAACATAGAGGGTCAACAAGATCTTGAAGGATATGTTGAGGATATACATGATGCACTAGCAGAAGAAATGGGAGGAGTATCTTCCATTTTTTGAGTTCACATACAACAATGGTTATCAGGAGTCATTGAGGATAAGTCCTTTCGAGGCATTGTATGGACAAAGTTGTAACACCCCCATCAGCTAGAGTGATCCAGTGAATAGGGCACTTATTGGATCGAATATGTTGGAAGACATGGAGTAGGAAGTGCAGTTTATAAAGAAGAATCTAAAGGCAACATAGGATAGACAGAAGAGTTATGCAGATCAACACAGGGTGTTCAAGTTTCAAGGTGGGGATCATGTGTATTTTCACATCAAGACCAAGAATAACTCTTTGAGGATTGGTTCATGTGCTAAGTTGGCACCATGGCATTGCAGGTCTTTCGAGATCCTTGAGAAGATTGGACCCATGTCATATCGACTTGCATTGCCTCTAACAATGAAATTCCATGATGTTTTCCATATTTCATTGCTTAATAAGTATACAAAGGATGTTGATCATGTTATTGATTGGTTTCAGTTGGAGCCTCAGTGCATATTGCAGTGGAAACATCTCATGCATAGGAACAAAGCCATAGAGAAAGTTAAAGTGTAGTGGAAGCGCTTTGGGCCTGAAGAAGCTACATGGGAGACGGTGGATCAGATGCAGGCCATGTGTCCTTCATTGTTTTCTGGTTGATGAAAATAAATTTTGGTTTGATGTTCATATATGTTTGGCATATGTTTCGTTGATGGTTTGGTATATGTATATGGATGTAAATACTGCCATGATCTAAGTTACAAAGCTCCAACAAGTGGTATGGGCGTCATATTATTATGATTCTTATATATCATGTTGTCATGATGTTTTGCTTTCAAGCAGGTCTTTCATTGTAAATAATACATTGAGTTAAGTTATAAAGCTCCATGGGCAATATGTTTTCTTTTTATTGGTTTTACTAAGGTCTTGGTGTTCAGCCTAAAAATTACTCATTCCATAGCAACTCTTCTCATTCCTTTTATTTTTTTTCCATAAGAAAGATGCATTCTCATCACCAATGACTGGTATATATTGTCTTGAGGAGGAAATTTAGTGATTTACTTGTTATGCTTTTATGTTTTGCTGTTTGAATAAATTTTTGTATATTAGGTACGGAACGTAGCCTATTCTATAGCTAATCGGCTATTCTGCAACTACCTTCATGCTCTAACAGGTTCTAGGTGTCAGAAGGAGAAACTAGCCACATGGGAAGCTTGGAAATCATCATGACATGGACCCTGTCCTATTCATTCAGCTCATGTCAACAAAGAAGATGGCATAAGACTACGGTTAATGGATAAGTCAAACACAAAGAGATCGAAGGTAACAAGACTCTATTTTGTGGTTGATTAATGCGTTTCACAGTGATGGGAAGTGCTATCCAGAGCAACTACCTATACCTATAGACTCCAACAACCACCTGTACAAACGAATCCAACAACCACCATGTCTTGGATTTATGTCTCTAGTAGCTGAGAAAAAAATTCTGCATATCTGTCTTCTACGTGTTTGGATGTAGCCTGCTTTTCTCCACAAACAGTTATATGATTTTTCTTATTAATACTTGTGTAAAGGACCGAAGAAGTTAGTAGTAATAATAATTGCATACCATTCTTGGACATTCTCCTCATAAGAAGAAAGGATGGTTCCATAGGTCACAAGGTATTTAGAAAGAAATCCCATACCGATAACTACCTGCATGCCGATTCTCATCACCACCCAGCCCAAAAAATGGGGGTGCTGCAAACCCTCTTCACTAGAGCTTGTAGAATTTGTGATATAAACCATACCGAGGAAGAAATTTCTTACCTAAAAAGAACATTTTCTAACCTACGGTACAACAATAAAAGCATATACAAAGCCATTCAAAAGGCAAAATCTGATAATAATAAAAACAAGGTGAAAGACCCCCCAACCTCTAATGCCTACCTTCCTTACATTCAAGGAGTCACTGACAAGATAGCTAAAATCCTCAAAAAGAAAAATATAAAGACTGCGTTCAAACCCTGGTCTACCATTAACCAAAGAATGAAATCTATCAAGGACAGCCAAGAGCAACTTCAGCAGAAAGGAGTATATATCATCAATTGCTCTTGTGGGGATCAATACATAGGAGAAACAGGTAGATCCATAAGGATTAGGCTCAAAGAGCATAGTGCTGATATCCGTAACGAAAGAACCCGAACTTCAGCCTTGGCTGAGCATGTAGGTAAAACTAATCACCATATATGCCTTGAAGACGTCAAGGTCATTGCCAATGAAGATCACCATTTCAAGCGTAAGGTTAGAGAAGCTATTGAAATCATAAAACATCCTAGAAACCTTAATAGGGATGGAGGCTTGGAAATTAGCAAAAATTGGAACTCTTTGCTCACCCCCCACAAATGATCTCAATAAAAATTGTAGCTAGGTTAGATATGGACCTCAGTATCTAAACTGATTAGCTAACAAAATAACTTATCCCTCTAGTTATGTTAACTCTTTAAACAACATAACAGCTTGGTAGATGAATAATAAAATAACCCTTGAAAATAAATTAACTTAGCTGCACATCAGAAACCTTAGACAAGAAGAATATTAATGATAAATAAGGATAATTATTATAATATGAGTAATAATAATAAACATATAATTAATTAGCTAACAATATCAATAAATA